>RJWJ010001853.1:0-115661 GCA_004363605.1 Indri indri | reverse complement strand
CATGGCACTTTATTCTATGTCAAACAATATTACTTAATCCTTTGGGAAATGTCAGACTTCTCTCTCCACAATTACAGAATGATGTTTCAGCACTGTAGAATCTGCAATCCAGATCCATCCTATAGACTTGAGGCATATGTTAAAATATCTCAGGTAGTTCTCACTTTATGTACAAACCATTTCAGCAGTCTTGGATAGTTCAAGGGTCCTGCTGCCTCCCAACATTTCCTGCCATTTCCTTCATCTTATCAAAACCTGCTCTTAGAAAACACAGGGGAAAAGCACCTTGACATTGGTCTTGGCAATGACTTTTTGTAGATAACACCAAAAGCACAGTCAACAAAAGCAAAAATAAACAAGTGAGACTACATCAAACTAAAAAGTTTCTGCACAACAAAGGAAACAACAAAATGAAAAGACAACCTATGGAATGGGAGAAAATATTTGCAAACCATATACCTGATGGGGGCTAATATCCAAAATACATAAGGAACTCACACAACACCGAATAAACAAATAACCTGATTAAAAAATGGGCAAAAGACCTGAATAGACGTTTTCCCAAAGAAGAGATATAAATAGCCGACAGTTTTATATAAAGGTACTCAACATCATTAATAATCAGGGAAATTCAAACCAAAACCACAATGATATATCGCCACTTTATCATTTAAAAGGACTATTATCAAAAAATGAAATGATAGCATGTTGGTGAGGATATAGAGAAAAGGGAACTCTTGTACGCTGTTGGTGGGATTGTAAACTGGTACGGCCATTATGGAAAACAGTATGGAAATTGATCAAAAAACTAAAAATAGAACTGTCACACAATTCACTTCTTGGTATATATCTAAAGGAAATGAAATCATTATGTCAAAGAGATATTTACACTCCCATGTTCACTGCAGTATTATTCACAATAGCCAAGATATGGAAACAAACTAAGTGTCTATGGACAGATAAATGGATAAAGGAACTATAGGGTGTGTGTGTGTGTGTGTGTATACATATATACATAATGGAATATTAGTCAACCTTAAAAAAGAAGGAAATCCTGCCATTCGCGACGACATGAATGAACTTAAAGAGGACATTATGCTAAGTTAAATAAGAGTCCAGGCACAGAAAGACAAATACTGCATGATCTCATTTATATGTGGAATCTAAAGACAATCAACTCATAGAAATGAAGACTAAAACAGTAGTTGCCGGAGGCTGGGAGTTGGAGCAAATAGGGGATTTCAGTCAAAGGGTACAAACTTTAAGTCATAAGATGAATAAGTACTGGAGATCTAATAATATACAGCATGGTGATCATAGTTCATAATAGTGTACCGTATATTTGAAATTTGCTAAGAGATTAGATCTTCACACACACAAAAATGTTAACTATGTGAGATGATGGATATGTTAAATAGCTTGATTATGGTTAATCACAACGTGTATCAAAACACACACTGTACACCTTAAATACATGCAATAAAAAATTTAAACCTGTTCTTTGGGGAAAAATATCATGAAATTATTCATACTGAAAACTAAATGATAAAGTTCAAAGTGTTTTGCTTCCCCATTAAAGACAAAGGAAAAATTACTCACCTTATGCTACACAGGTAACTGCCTTCTCAGCTCACTGTGAGATAGATATGCTCACCACCTGATAGCCAAGACAGCAGCAAGGCCCAAAGCCTAAGGAGTTATGGTCAAAGAAATAGCATCCCCTGAGTGCTCTAGACACCAGCAGCTCCACCCTCTTCTACAGAAACTTTCCAAACATGGGCTCACTTCTATTGGCTTTACCCATAGTAGCAGCAATTAGCATCCAAAAACACCAAGAAGAAAAAACTTGATCTATAATACGTGCACACACACATACATACATGCATTGTTACCTTACAAAGGGGACCTCCAAACTTTTTGTGGGGTATTACTTTTTATATCTTTCCAGTCTCCATTCATTCATGTGTTAAGACTGTGGATACAGTATTGAACAAACTAAACATGGACCCTGCCCTTAGGGAATTTGGTCTTGTGGAAAAGACCAACTGGGATGACAACTGCTTTGTATTAGAATACTGTATTGAATTAGAACATTTATTGAGCTATTACCAGTCATTAGAGGCCGCTCAAAGCACTTTCCATGGATGAACTCATTTAATCTACCAGAGGCCTATTACTGAGGCAAAGAGAGATCAGGTAACTTACGTAAAGGTCACACTGCTAGTAAATTTTGGGGCCAAGATTTGAACTCACTAGTCCATAGAACTTGTTCTTAAACATTATGCTATACTGTTTCTCTAAATACATGCAGACCATCTAATATTAGTGTCCGATACATAGCAGGTACTGTATCTGATAAACGGTATTAATAAAAATAAACAGAACTTTTGATTTTTATGGGACAAGAACTTGGCACTCTTTCATATAACTCTGATTCAGATCAGTATCTAAAAATACTTGAGATTAAAAAAGGAAAAGTTCCTTTTACTATGTATGAGAAGAAATACCTTGGCTTGCAATAATTCTAGCAATGGACAAAAGCAGAGAGAACTACAAAATATAGATTTCTCCTGGAACAAAATTATAACGGAGAACTATTCCTCTATTTTAAAAGCACTTCATCCTATTGTCTCTGGGGAGGGAAGCTAACAGCTGAAGAAACATTATGGACATTGACTGGAGGTGCTCAAGGTGCTGATGCCAATGTCCAGTGAAGCATATTTCCTCCATAAGTCTTGGCCATCAAAGCAAACCCAATAGTCATTACAGCCAGGTAAAAGCCATTAGTATCCAAATAGCAGATGCATCTACAAAAAAGCAATGCACTGTGTTCATAAGGCAAACATTCAAGAAGGATTTCAAGTGGGGCGGAGCCTACATGGTATTGGATAAACTCCCACCCCTGCAACCTGAAATGACTCCTATACCAAGGAATCTAACTAGTCTCTATGCCTAAATTCCATCACTTAGCACTTAAAGGCTTTCACAAGTATTCACTACATCAACATTAAATCTTCAAAACATGTAGGATGGGTGGATAGGTTGAAGGAAGGAAAGAATGAAGGAAGGAACAAATATACACCCATGAGCTTTAATCAACTATCTATTCTGCAGGGATTAGTTGATAACTAAAGGAGAGCAAGGTCCTTCAAAAACAAGAAAGTGTCTAGGGAGCTAAGATACAGGAGGGCCAAAAGAAAGTTGAACTTTGGGAAGAGGTTAGAAAAAGCCAAAGGGAAAACTAAGAGCTGGCACTTGTGACATAAAGGATTAAACCAATCAATTAACTCACTTTAGCCTTGGTTTATATCAAGTTCAAAATATAACAAGGGTAGAGTATTCCTTATCACTATATAGGGTTAAATTTGCAAAGTGGGTCCCTTGGAGGAGGTTCCTTTCCTCCTAAGGTTCCTCCTAGAATTCTTACAGTACCAAAAAGTAAATGGCAACATCTAAATATAGCTTGGTAGGATAACTGAGTCAGTCTCAAAGACACTTACCTCAACCCTTACACATTTCTTTGAGTTGACAGCAATTATTAACAAAATTTGATAATATCAGAAATTATCTTTGGCACCAGATTCTGTTTGCATAAGGATATAGAAAAATTTAGAAGAGTTAATTTCTCTGATCTCGCTTTAAAAATTTTTTTATTGGTCTATAAAATAAGGATAATATCTACTGTAAAAAATGATGTGCAAATTAAATGAGTAATAAAGCGCTTGGCACATAGTAGGCATTCAATCTATCGCTGCCTGTAAGTCTCTGGTTGCTTTGTGGGTAATTACCTGATGGGTAATGATTACTACCTCAAAAGCACAAAAAGTTCCTCTCCTGAAGGAAATGTTTGGCTGGAACAGTATGCTAGGTCTTATTTAGGCTTTCTTAGAAGCTACTTGGCTAGCACCAAAGCTTTTTGCTGCCTACATATGTCCTAATATTCACAAATTATTCACCACTGCTTATTGTAAATCTAAGTCTAGTTCACTGATAACTATTTATTCTGACCCTATTTCTTAGGAAAACCTTCCAGCTGTACACATAGCACTTATTCTGAGGCACTGTAGGGCTGACCTCAGGCAATTCAGAAATATATTTATTTCCACCTTACAGAAGCTGCTTATAACAATATAAATTTGCCTTCTCAACAATGCTTTTTTTCTTCTAACCTTCCCCTTTCCACATGAAAAATCTTCTGCTCTATCTGGCTTTCTCGTCCCCAGAGTAACTTGTGCCCCAAACACAAGAGAAATTAGCACTGCCAGGGATGCACATTGATAAGAAAACACATAACTCAGTCTGCAAAGATAAAACCTGTACTTGTCTTTTTTCCCATACCACTTGACTTCTCCCCAGGCTAATTTCCAAACTTCTGCAGCTAGCACGTATATAAAGACTACTTGTACAGTATTTTCCATTTCTTGACCTATTAAATTGAACAGATCAAGATTAGAACTTTTAAATCTATATATAGTGGTTTCCTAGAAAAGCTCCCGATGGCTTGATTATTAAACTATGCAGCATTTTTTTCTCTAGAGATTAAGCGACCATATCTTGGATGATTCAAAGAGGAGGAAGCGGCATTAAAAAGGCAGAGTCTTAGAAACTCAAGTTATTTAAGTCACCTGGGAAGTGAGATAACAAAGCAACGTGAATATTTTATTTAATGTGGGTGGTCTTCCTGTAAGAAGTATAATCTATTTGGCAAGTAGCAGACACATGTAATTACTTTCAACAATTCATAGATGCTGCCTTCCATTAAAGTATTTTCTGAGTATAGGACTACTTTCCTTCTCAACAGTATGGGTCTCTTTGCAAAGGGGTTCTACCCTAAAAAGGTCTTCAAGAACCAGGGGTCCCCCTGTTCAGTGTAAACCACAGTTGCTGCTTCACAGGTGCGGCACCAAGCAGTTTATTTGAATATTTTGTTTCAGTTCACTTCTGACTTGGAAAACTTTGGTGACTTTACAACAGAATGTTGCTACCAGAAATCCAGCTTAAGGCCCTGATTTTATAAATTCAAATTAAAACTAAAGGCCAAGACTTATCCAGTCACACACCCATTCAATATTGAAACTCAGTCTGAAGCACACTACTTAGGTTTTGTGAGTATAATTTAATGCAGTTTCTTTTAAAGAGAATTAAAGTACTTGTCAACAGCATTGGTGATATTGTGCTGCAAGGAGAATGTTGGGCAAGAATAGTTCAGACATTAACTATTATAAAAATGAACAGTCACATCTTAAGAGTCAAGAATTTTTGACATGTATATTTTCACAGCAAGTAATCATTTTGAATAATTCATCATCTTTGCTCACTCCTTTTTGGCAACAATTTAGATGATCTCCAATCTCAGTGATCTTGTGAAATTCAAATTTAAAGGAATCTGTATTCATTTTTACAGCATACACAATGAGTAGTGTACTAATTTTCCATTGCTACCATAAGAAATTACCACAAGCTTAGTGGCTTAAAACAACAAATTTATTACCTTACAATTCTGTAAGTCAGAAGCCCGGCATGCATCTCACCAGGCTACAATCAAGCTGTCGGCAAGGTTGCCATTCCTTTCTAGGGGTTCTACAGGAGCATGTTTTCTTGTTTTTAGAATCTACCTCATGGCTGATGTCTCCTTTCCCCATCTTCAAAGCCAGCAATGTCAAATCTCTCTGACCTTCTTCCATTGTCATCTCTCTCTTAAATATTCTCCATTTTTAAGGACACTTGCGATTAAATTGGATCCACCTAGATAATCCAGGATAATCTCCCTATCTCAAGGTCTTTACTCTCAATCACATCTGCCAAGTACCTCTGCCGTGTCTTCACAAGCTCTGGGGATTAGGCATGAATATTTCTGGGGGCCATTATTCTGCCTATCACAAGCAGAAACTGCAAGATAAGGTGGGTAATGAAAAAATGCTTATCTCCACAAAATCAATATAATTTAAAATGTTTATAATAAGTGTTATACACAAAGAAAGTATTGGTGAAGAATAAGGCTCAAATGAACTTTTTTACTGATTCAAACTCAGTAGAGATCATGACCTGTAAATTATTTCAACAGTCCAGTGATGTAATGTGAAACCCAACCCTTATTTTGGTGGACACTCCAATTTTAATTTAATTATTATTGGCACCATTTCCCTTCACTAAATCAAATAGGTATTTTCAATTCTAAGTTCAGAATTAATAAGACAAAAATATTTTAAATGTTTCATAACAGCTATTTGTTAAAGATACACTAAATCTTAATTTTCCTATGTCAAAACATTTTGAGGTTTAAAGATAGTTTAGCATTTATAAAACTATTATAGTTATAGAGATTATTTGTTTAGTTACATCAGAATTTAAAATACTGCTATTCAAAAAGCTCCTACTCAGCCAAAGAAATGAAAAACCCATAATTATGGCACAGGGACAGCCTGACACCATGAGTGGTATTGAGGTATAATAAATCTTAGTGAATACATTTTCTAAACCAAACATGGGGCACGAGAATTTTCTTTTTATTTCATCTATATGAAAAGTCTTAAAAAATATATATGGAAAAATTATTGTACCTGTATACAACACACAAATGTATCTTTTTAAAGTACAAAAATAAAAGCAAAACAAAAAACCTCTCCTGCAAATTGAGGGTCAATTTATAACCAGCAGCTGAGTGCTACACCTTCCAAAAAGCAGCAAGGAAGCCTGAGAAGTTTTCCATCCATTAACAACTAACGAGGGAGAAAGGAAGACTTGTAGAGAGACAAGGGTCAACTTTGTCAAAACAAAGTTCCCACACTTTTTAATGTGCAAAAACTAAAATGGATCTTCAGGCCACATAGACTTATATGCCAAAATATGCTTCGTTTTTCTGTTTCTATAAATTTCCCCAAAGCAGATATCAAACTTCCTATGCAGCAACCAAGTATGTATCCTTTCATATTCATATATTACATACTAGTAAATATTTACCTAATGTTTCATACTATTTTAAATAAGCACAACTTTTAAATACCTTAATGTATAACCTGAGTATTTCTAGCCAATCTTATTCTGTGTCAAATTCTAAATTAAAGGAAGTTTGTCAATAGTTTCTTTTGTTAAGTGAAAAAAGAGCACAGTATTTTAAATTAATTTAAATTTTAAATTTTAAAATTTTAAATTAAGGTGTTTTTTTTTCTTGACCAGAAATTAACAGAAGGGACACTTGAAGAAATATGGTAAGTGATCCCAAACAAACAGATTGTGTTTCAAAAGTTTACTTGTAAGCTGAAATGTTTTTCCCATAGGAAATTATTATTAGATGCCAAACTAGTCTTTAAAGATCTAATCAATAATAGAAAACAGTGGATAAAAAAATAACAAAAAATGCACCATAATTTTCAAATAAAGTATAACAAAAATAATGATATACTAATATGAATGCTAAATATTGGTACTTCAGGAAATAACTTTTAGTGTAATTCCTCTAATTAAATTTATGTATAAACTCCAAAAGGAAACTCTGGCCACTTTTAGAGTTTCTAGAATCTGACAACACTGATTCATTTTGAATTTTTTTTGCTTTACGCATGCTGTTTAGCACCACTCTATTTTATTAACTAGCATTAAATGACAAGGTTAAGAACACTTAGCCTAGGTCTGGCACAAAGTAAGTTCTATAAAATTTATATAATTAGAAATGACTTGAGGCTCACAGTAACTGGGTAGCAATTTGAAAAAACAGCAACAAACAAAAGTTGAGAGAGGATGTGTGCACATAAATGTAAAAAAAAATGACCTAAGATGGTATTACCAAAGGTGTTTTGCCAACTCTGGACCTCAGGTCCCTGAAAGCCAGAATTTGGCAAGGGAGTCAAGTCAAAAGGTTACCACTTGATTATGGGCCTGAAGCAAAGGCTAAAACCAAGTCCACATTCTAGGTGGAAGTAACCTTGTAAAGCAAAGGCTACCCCAGACAGTAGACAGAGGATAAGAACTGAATCCAAAGCATTTAGGCAAACGGAATCATCCCATTCTGGAGGAAAAGGCTGAAGTGTTTCCCTGAGGGAACAGGGGGGCACGGGCACCAGGGCTGCACAGGCAGCCCTTTGCAGTACATCTTTGGCTAAGTCTGTGAGCCAGCTATTGAAAGCACTAAATCGGTTTGACAGTTATGAGGATAAGGAAGAAATGGGCAGAGACAGGCATGTGCTTAAACTTGCTAAAGAAGAAAATAAATGGAAAAATCATCATTGGGTTAATCCAGTGGTTCACAAATCTGAATGAACATTAGAATTTTTTACTCATACCTTTAAAATGCAGAGTCCTGGGCCTGCCCTCATCCTTAAAGATTCTGATTGCATAGGTCTGAATGATTATAATGTTCAGCCAAATTTGGGAAACACAAGATTACAGTTCAGTTCAACAGATTAAACTCTGAAGTGCAATTTAATTACAGAATATCATCAATTTATATTATGTCACAAAGTAACATTGTGAAGCTGTTGGTTTAGAAAACCCACATAAATTATATAACCACATATTTTTATATAATAAATAATATATGTAAATGTCTGAAGACATTTTTAAAACCATAAATTCAAAGTAAGTGACATAGTTTCTTCATATATGTACAGGGTTTTTTGAAAAAAAAAAGATAACTGCTTTCATGTTTTAAAATTTGAAATTTACAAATTATGTCTGATATTGATACTATAAAGAAAGACACTGTATTTCTGTTTTATTTCAGAAAGTTCAAGTCTTTTCATCATAATTGAAGAAACTACATGATCAATTAAATATTGATAGCATTACTTTACAAAATTTTCCATTAATGTTTTTAAATGCAACCATACACCTGAGTGTTTTGAATTATATAATCACATCCATTAGAGTTTAAGACTCACCGACATTTATATTATGCTTCTTCAGTAGAATCTGAGATTAACCGCTAGCAAAATAGGTTATAAGATGATTTGGATTTTATGATGAATTGATTTGCTGAACTCCAGAATTCATAGGAGGAATTAAATCTTTGAATTTGTTTTTTAATAAATGAAAATTCTGCATTGTGCTAATCTGCTTTTGCATATTATTTAGAAAATGGCTATTAAGGCTTTATTGTAAGGGCTTACAAAACAAGATATTCTATTGTGCACCATGCAAAATGCAGAAAATAATGGTTTACAAATAATTGTTGAGCAACCTAGGGAATCATGGTTTTCCTTTCATTATGGACTTCCCAAAGATTTTTTTCCAGATTAAAATCAGATTAAGAATTAATGGAAAATTACATTCCTAACTTAAAAACTTAAACTTCTTTATACTTAAAAAAGAAAAAAAATGAGTGATTATAACTATAGTTTTTAAAAATGTTGCTTTGGGAAAAAGTCTTGATTTGCTGCTTTCGACAGTTGCTGTCATTTGACAGTTTTTTCTTTGCTTCCTTACTATAAAATAATCCAATATTATTGTGAAGACAATTTCTGATTCAGTTCCAATGCTCTTGTATCTCCATGAGTTTTGGCATTGTTTACCAGCACCTGTGAGAAATTACATACAGGAACATTAGTATTTTGTTTATTAACAATATCCATATTTAGATTCATAGAAGACAAGTATTCCAAGGGCAGCAGTTTTGAAAGGCAACACCAAATCACGTAAGAAAAAGTGACTGTGCAATTTT
Source organism: Indri indri (assembly GCA_004363605.1). Taxonomy (NCBI): domain Eukaryota; kingdom Metazoa; phylum Chordata; class Mammalia; order Primates; family Indriidae; genus Indri; species Indri indri. The sequence continues at coordinate 106,006 of RJWJ010001853.1, read as the reverse complement.
TCATTCACTTTTGCTAAAATAAATTGTTCATAGTTAACAGAGAGAGCACAATTCATTCAATTTAGTATAGATGCCAACATTTTGATTGTTACTACTGTCAGCACTGTATAAAAATTAAAGGTTTTGTTTGGTGGCTTTGTTTATAGTATAGTGGCCTCTAAACCCTTACCCCAAAAGAGCATTTTATGAATAGAATTGTCCAAATGACATTGTTCCCTTTTAAAGTCACAGCTTAGGATTTAGGGTCTAGGTTCTAGGCTTTATCAAAAAAAATCTTTCCATGATTTCACCAATTCCACAAACCAGAAGATTCAATTTCAGTTGATCATTCCACTATTAAAACATCTGTTGGTTGTTCATTGCCAAGCATGGTGAAGGGTTTGAGATTCTGCTCTACTTGCAAACTAACAAGTTAATCCACCACAGTTCTATGATGCTACCAGAAGACACAGGACTCCTGGGTCAGAGACAAAGGTCTTCGTTACTTCATTACTCATGGTACAGCAAGCAGCATGAGCATCAACATATTTGCATCTGTTCCCCTTTCCCTCTAAGCTTCACAGGGTGACATGGATGGACACATAGTTCCCACATATGTGGGTTGTATTACAAGAGGAGAACCCTGAGCCTAGGAGACTTAAGTCTTTTAGAATGGGCAGGAATGCCTAACCTTTGCTCTGGAAGGAGACACTGAGTCTGTCTCCCAAGGCTGTTCACTACAAATATCCTTGATAAGACAGATTGAAACAAAGGATAGTCAGGTCCCCTGCTCACAAGATATTTACACACACAAGAGACCCATGATGAATTATCTCCCAATATTCATACATGTTCTACCTTTTTTGTTTGCAATATGTTGATTATAATGCCTTTCTCCAAACATTGTTTTCTTTAATATTTCTTTACTTTTGCATGTTTCACCAAGAAGCAAACAGTATTTCAAAATGCTATAGGTACTGAAAACCTTTTCATTAATTTTCATTGCTTTTTAAGTTGTTGGCTAAAGTTATGAGAATCTTAACCCAATATATTTTTATACTTTCTACCTTTTTCAAAAGAATTTTAGATACATATGTTTATATATTTAGATACCAGAGCTATACCACAAGGAGTAGAAATTATCACATATACTTTATAGAAATAGTCAAATAATTTTTTCAAAGATAAAGTGAACACTGCATTAGATTCCGCTACCTCTTCCATTAGTACATCTGCTGGCTGACTTTTAAACTTGTAACATTTTCAGTGGTCTATAGATAAAATATTGCCAATTAGGCAAGCTCCCTCTAATGCTGCCCTTCTTCTTCACTTAAGAAAAAGTTTATAAGGGCTGGGTGCGGTGGCTCACACCTGTAATCCCAACACTTTGGGAGGCCGAGGCAGAAGGATCTCTTGAGGCCAGGAGTTTGAGATCAGCTTAGCCAACATAAGAAGACCTTGTCTCTAAAGAATAAAAAAAAAAATTAGCTGGGCGTGAGAGTGCACACCTGTAGTCCCAGCTACTCAGGACTCTGAGGCAGGAGGTTGGCTTGAGCCCAGGAGTTACAGTGGGCTGTGACAGCACCACTGCACTTCAGCATGGGCAACAGAGGGAGACCCTATCTCTTAAAAAATAAATGAATAAATAAATAAAAATGAAAAAGAAAGCTTATAAGAATGCCTTGATAGATAAGTATATAAAGATATCCATGAATCTGCTATATTTTAATACAGAAAATAAAAAAGTAAAACCATTTGCCACCTATGATTAGTATCTGATAACTTACAATATACTTCACAACTGATCTGACCCTAAGGTTTTAAACCAATGCCATAAACCCTCCGTACTTGCTATCAGTATAGATTCTGGCTTTGAAATGGTTATGTCGAAGACAAATTAGTACAGTTAAGCATCTCTAATCTGAAATCTGAAATGCTCCAATGAGCATTTCCTTTGAGCATCATGTTGGCACACAGAAAGTATGGGATTTTGGAGCATTTTGGAGTTCTGGCTTAGGGATGTTCAATGTAGCTTCCCCATATAAGGGTGTCTTATACACATACAGGATAAATCTACATTAAACTGTTTTTAAACACAGCATTAACAGTCCTGTAATTAATGTCAAAGTTCCCCAGCTTTCAGTATTCCAATATTGAAACAGGAATTTTATAACTAATCCATGGTAAGATGTAAGCTATATATTTAATCTTCAAGCCATGTACATAAATATTTCTTTACTTTTAATAGATGAAACAGCAGACATTGTAGTCTTTTGTTGGCCAAAGAACTACATGGTCATTTTTTTTGAAAAATTCAATCATAAAGTGGAATAATTTTGAAAAATAACTCTAAAACCCTTAGGGCCAAGATAAAATATTTTAAATAAAATCGATGCCTTACGTCAATGAGCTCATAGTCATCTTTGGCATATAAGTGTCTCAGTAGGTACCAACGTGCAGTTGATACAATAGATTTGGGATACCCAGGCTGATACACCACTCTTTCCAAAATACGTCGTGTTTCTCTGGGAAAAAGAAATTTACATTTAGCTTGAAGCATGAAAATTAACATATTTCATATAGTAGTCTTATACACACAGTATCTTTCTCATTCTTTTGCAGATGTGGTACTTGATTACTTCATAATTTTTTTATTCAAATAATAAATATAATAATGGTTAATATTTATTAAGTATCACGCACTAGGTACTATGCAAAGTGTTTTACACATGTGGTCTTATTTAATATTCACAACCTTATTAGGTAGTTGCTATTATCATTCCCATTTTTCAGATAAATAATGTTCTTTCCAAGTAGAATGAGGAAAGGCACCCCTATTTTATGAACACTTCTGAGTGCTCCTCCTCTAATCTTTTTTGAAAGTAGGAAGAAAACAAATAAATCAATAAATAATACAAAGGTGAAATAGAGCAGAACAAGAAATATTTAACAGCTACACTAGAGGCTAAGTGTATCATATCAGACTTTCAGTGTATGTTTTCAAAGATGCGTGTGATATGTGAGCTGATGTAGTAACAGCTGATTTATAGTTATGTTCTAATTTTTTCTTTCCTAATTTACTAACATCTTTGACTCCAAAAACTTCTGTACTGGTAAAAACAACAAATTGTAGTAACTTCAGAACTGCTAAGTAGAAGGATCTTATAAGCAGCAATTGGTTTGAGGCAGAAACTAAAGAATTTGTCTTGAAGATGCTTTTGCATAGGGATAATACAGTAAGTATATTCTTTTTTCTTAGACCTTATGTTTATTTGGGCTGGGTTTTGAAGGCAATAAAAATTATGGGAGGTGTTAACAAAGATTACTGGGGGAAAAGGGAGATAATGCCTTCTAAGTCATCCATACAGAGCATCGGCAGAAGTATTTCATTAGGAAGTTTACATTATAAAACATTTCTTGGTGAAATTATAATAGTAACACACAAAAAATGTCTAAAAATAAAATATTAATAAATAATGCTGGAATTTCTAATTAGCCATACAAAGGGTCGTAATCTTCCATCACCCTTAGTCCCCTAGTTTTTTTTTTTCCTCCCTTCTATTCACAGGTGTTGAAATCTCTATTTTGTGAATGTGTTTTCTGCCACATATTTATAAGTATTAAGCTTTATTTCTATAACACCTATTCTGTTCTAGTAATGTCTGCTCCTAAATCACTGTTTTACTTACAGTTGCTTTGTACTATGTGTAATATCTATGAGAACTACATATTATTTTCAGAATTTTAAAATATTCTTGCCTGGTTTTTCATCCTTATGATTTTCAAGTAATTCTCTTCAAATTTATTTCTGAAACTATCCCTACCCTCCAATAAAAACATTGCTAGAATTTTTATATTTTAATCTGAGTAGATTTTGGATTGTTTAGATATGAAACCACATTATTTATAAACAATATATCTCTGCCTTTTCAATAGTTATTACTTTTTTCATAGCTTATTGCATTAGCCAAGAACTTTTGTTAACATAGCTTTGAATTTGTGTCTTTTTGATTTTGTTTCTAGAATCCTCATCAAATTGTTGGCACCTCCTAACATAGTGGAGAACAAAAACTCCAAGGTGTCTTCACTTGGTATGTTGTCATGTCAAACCTCTCATATCCTATATTTGCATACCAAATTATTTTTAAAACAAATATAAGACTTTTTTCCTCTCTTATTGGATTTCTAGAACCAGCTTTTTCTCCCAAAGCAGATACATATATACAAACAACCCCAAAGTTTGTTAAATTAGTTTGTTAAACTAATTATAAAACTTTCGTTGATTGTTACCTAGAATGATTTAAAGTGGAAAAGCATTTCCAAGAAAAAAAATGAACAAATGTTCTTTATACCTTGCCCCCATTTTGCGGTTGAATTGTAACAAAGCTTGTAAGAGCACAGCCAATGGACAAAAGCAAAGTTTCAAGGCCTCAGTTGTAGCCTCTTGAACCAAGCGTGGCCAGTGATCACTGGAAACGTTAGCCTATAAAAATATAAGACATATTAACTCAAAGTTTTCAACATATTCACTTCAAAAGTATGTATTCAACTCTGATTTATTGAGTACCTACTTGTCAAAGTCATCATATAAATGATACAAGGAACATAATTACTAAAAAATGATTTAAGATCTGATTCCTGCACTTGAGGAGCTATAAAACAGAATAGACTGTGATAAAAGAAGGGTTCGAAGAGGAGCTATTATTTCAAAACCACTAAAATATTTGTTAAAAGAAAATGTACTATTACATAATACTACATAGGTGAATAAAATCTATCCGTTAGTAAGCCTCGTGTCTACCAAATATGCAAAACTCGATTTAACATGATTCATTCTTTAACTGGTAGTGATAAATATAAAGTTCTACATTTCAAAAATTCTCTAAGGAGAGAGGAAAGACTGAAATAAAGTATTTTAATTAAATCCCAATATAAAAGAAAATTCAAAGCAGATCAGATAAATTAAATCAAAGTAATACTGAAAAAAACTTATTAAAATTTTACTTTATGGGAAAAATGTTAATGTATCTCTACATTACTTGGGTTATAAATTTTGGTCTTACAGTACGTACTGACTCAGAAATAACATAGGTAAGTCTTTCTGAAGAAACAGTAACAAAATAAAATGGTAAACACTTTACTGAATTATGCAGGGAGAAAAAATGCATTCCAAATATTTCATTAAAAACTTCAAATGGTAACCAAGATTCGTAAGTATCTAGACTATGTATTTTAATAAAGTCAATACAATGAATCAATATGTAGTACATTTCAAACACTAAACAATAAAAAAAAAGTTGGAGCAATAATCTCTGAGTGCAGTGTAGGCAATAGTAATTTGAGTAATCAAGGAAGAGGAAGCTATAATGAATTTGAAAATGGAGAACAAAAATTGTGGTTCATCTTCTATAAATATGGGAACAGTGGGATCTTGGGTACATCTGACAAAGAAAATAAGGCAAGGCATATTCTAATAAAATTATTTCTAACATCTTTTTAAAAGCCAGTAATATAAAACTCACTGCTTTCAAAAATGTACTCTCTAAATTCCAAGAAATCATATAAAACATTCTGTAAAGTTGGCCCAAAGATGATTGATTACATAAGAAAAAAGTTACTATATATAACTGGCATATTGAGCAATGTGATCACAACATACTTTTATTTTTGTCTCCCACTCTCTCTTTAAAATTTACTATTTGAAGAAGACTGTTTTTCTGTCCCTAGATGCAAATTACAGTAGGCCCCACGACTCTTATATCCATTTTTCTTAAATTCGTTCACAAACACAGTCTCAATTAGAATGTCCTCTTCTTTTCAAGACTTCAGTCTTCATTCAAAGGTAATATTTACACACATGCACACAACCCCCTTCCAACCCCAATTCCCCTCAGCTCCCAGGCTAGTGTATGTTTATAGGCAGTGGCAGATGGCTTGTTTCTCCCTAATACTCCCACCTCTCCTAACTAATTATAGCTTCAGGCCCCTACCGAAATACCACAAGTTTGTATTTGACTCGTGCCACTAGAAGACAGTGTCAAGCTCTCCAGGCCTGACAGATGTTTAAAGCTCTTTTTCTTATGCTGGCTTTAGCAGAGACTCTTTTAACATGGGTAGTCTCTCATTTGCAGGTCCAGCTACATAACCTGCAAGGCTCAGTGCAAACTAAGTGTAGGGCCCTTTGTTCAAAAATTATTAAGAATTTCAAGATAGCGACTGCAGAGCATTAAACCAAGTATGGAGCACTAAACAACCACATAGGGCTCATCCCATCAAGCCAGCCCTAGTCATCTGCAGTTCTACTAATCTGGCAAACATATTCTATTCCACTTATTCTCTCCACATTCTCTAGCAATCTAGAAACTTCTAGTTTCCTTTTTGCTGACAGCCCATCCTCCCTCTAGGTGGCCCTACTGGACAGGATCTAAGACAACTCCTACGTTAACATTAACCCACTCTCACACTTGGTATCACTCATTTCTAGATCTAACAAACTCTGAGAGTGCTGCCGATCCCATCTTCATTAACTCTCCTTCACTCCTTCCATCCCATACCACGAGCAAACATTCCTTCCTACCTTTGGGATTCATCTACTGTTGACCACTCTCTCCCAGAAGCATGCACTTTCCAAATCGCTGGCAACTCTCTTCTTCTCTGTCCTAACACCTTAGACTGAGAGCCACAGGCTTTGAAACGTGTCAGATATCTGTCCATATGTTTCTAGGCATGTGCCTCTAGGACCTCAGAGGACACACATCAAAGCCTCCCTCTCTCTGGTAGCACCCGCTTCCTCACCTTTGTGTGTATCCGGTGCCATGGGAAAAATGGGCGAGGCAGCAGCTCTCTCCAAAGAAATTTCTTCACCAATCCTTCTCCAACTCCACTCCTCTGATAGTTTCATAGCTTCCTTTTAGGTTAGTATTCTATCTGCTTCAAAAATCTGTATCTTGATCTGATATCTCACTTTGGAATCTGATATCTAGTAACTAACCTTTCAGTTTAATGTCCAATATATTATCACACATACAGCAGTCTTTCATTAAAAAGTCTAATTTTAATACATCCATCTTCTCCATACTGCCAACTATTTACCACAGAAATATAGTATCTCCTTTATTACTTTATAATAATTGCTGGGTGTTAAATGTTCTAAAAAGAACAAATTAGATTTGGATAGTGCCTTAAGGTTTACAAAGGCGCTTGTAAAGGTTACTTCATTTGTTATTCGTAACAACCCCACAAGAAGTCAAAGTAGGTATTATGATCTCCGCTATTACAAAAGAGGAAAGAGCTCTAAACAGTTTAATTGGTTAAAGGTTTCACAGGTAGTAAATGGTAGAACCAGAAGATTGGCTGTTAGAGAAAATATTTTTATGGTATAGTAGTGTGGGGGGGTGTGGGTATACATGGGTATTATTACCAAACTGCAAACTAATTTCCTCATTGGTAAAATAGGGTTATTGCGACTATTAAATAAGTTAACAAGTATAAAGCACTTATAACAGTACCTAGCACAAGTAAGTGCTATATGTGTTTGCTATTATTATAGCTATTATTAATTTTTATTCCAGGTCATATTTAATTTTCCAACATTAAAAAAGACTACCAAATAACATTAAAACTAAAAAATAAGGGCTAAAAAGAGTGTTCACTTCTCCCGTTCACATATTCAAGAGCATGTTATAGGTACCACGTGTGGCTTCTATAGCTCACCAGTTACCAAGGTCATAAAGAACTTTGTTAAATATAAATATGGAACAAACAAAACGTTTGGTGATCACAAAACAAAATGTTTGGTTACCACTATTTCTTTCCACACAAATCACTTCAAATTTGACTATGTTATTATTTGTTCATTCGTTTAGAAACCATTTATTGAGGACTTCCTATGTACAAGGCAGAGTGGTAAAGCAAGGAAGCAAGGATGAACAAAACGTGGCCCACATTTAAAGGTCTTAAATGTGTTCTATAGTAATTGCACCAAAGCTGAAAAAAATTTCCTAATTCTTCTATTTCTTTGTCAAAATGTCTAGCTAAAGTCAGTAAATCACATTCTCAAGGAACAGTATGATTAAAAAAAGAGTTAGTTTAGGCCTGACAAGGCCAATCTCTTCTAACCATGTATGACGGAAAGAATGACAGTTCATCTTTTAATTACAAAAGCAACATGCATGATAAAAATTCAAGGACTATCAAAAGAGATGAAAAATTCTCCTCTACCATCCCTTAAAACCCACAGTACCATTTTCCAAAATAACTGCCATTAAGTTTCTTATATATCTTTCCACACAATTATATCTTTCTATGTGCTTGTAAGTGCGTGTGCACCCAAACACAAAAGGTGTATTCTTAAAAATACATGCCACATATACACTCAGGATTATATCATACATATTCTTCTGCAGCTTATCTTCACCCCTACTTAAATATATATCTTGAAGAATTTTCTCTACCAACCCATAAGACTTTTAGATTTATATATATATATATATATATATATATATATGTAAATTGATATCAGAAAATAGAATGTCAAGTCATGAGTTACTAGCAATCCCTCTTAGACAATGTCAAATTGAATTAAGAATAACTGAAATGTTAAATATTAGCGTCTTTGTCATAGATGAGTAGCTAGGTTTAATTCTAATTTAAATCACCAAGAAAGCAAAATGTATATCCTACTACAATTCAACTTTTAAAATTGTAATCTTTGTTTTTTCCCAGAACATTGACAATATTCTGCTGTGAGGTATGGATTTATGTTACTCTTATATCCATCAAGAGCCCAAAATACAAAGTTTATCAAGAAACTATACTAGAAGACAACTGAAACAACAGGAACTCAGTAGAATATCACTATGTGAAAAGCTTTCAGAGTAAAGAAACAAAAAAGAATCAATTCTTCATAATCATAATTATAACATGATCTTACCATGCAGACTTTTAATGCAAGTAGTGCTAGTTTCAACAGACTTGAAAGTTTCCCACTCCAACTGCCCTGTTGGGATGCCACTTGTAGACTCTTTCTATAACACATCTCTGCAGCACCCATCATTCCTTGGGACTGATACACATGTGCCAACCACTAAGGAACAAAAAGGGAGAAGGATGTAGAGGATTTTAGTTTAGGACAGTCTGTTATTCTACTTTCAACAAGTTCAATAAACTTTGATGAAGTTAGAAATTTTATTTAATTATTGGTAAGTTCTGTGCCCCCAAAAATCACAGGTCAAGAAAGTGATAGTCACATTGCCCATTCTATTAGCAACAGCTTACTAGCTATACCTAGTCTGAAGTCTAAAAGTTGCCCAAGGTGGCAAGCTAGGAACAAAATCAAAATGAAACATGAAAACAAACATATTGTGTATATATTAACCAAAAGAATGTTTGTGTGGCTACATTAATAACCAATAAAATAGACTTTAAGACAAGAAACATTAAGAGATAAAGTGGGATGTTTCATAATGATAAAAGAGCCCATTAAATAGGAAGATATAAACATTCCTGCATTTGTATATAATAACATATAATTTATGAAACAAAAATTGACAGAAATGAAAGCAGACATATCCAGAATTAGTTTTTTAACACACTTATCTCAGCAATAATACAAGAGACAAAAAAAATCAGTAAGAACACAGAAAATTTAACCATCATTAACCAGTCTGATTTAAATGACATACAGAGACTATATTCAGTAACTGCAGAACATACATTCTTTGCAAATGCACACACATTTACCAAATTTGACCATATGCTGGATCATAAAACAAATCTCAATAAATTTCAGTGGATTGAAATCATCTGAAGTAAATGTTCTGATTAAGTGGAATTAAACTAGAAATCAGTAAAAGAAGGTATCTAGGAAAAAAACCCTCATTATTCATAGAAATTGCGCAACATGCTTCAGATAAGAAAAGTGAGTCAAAAAATCCCAATGGAAATTAGAAAACATTTTGAAATGAATGACGATGAAAGCACTACATAAAATGTTGTGGGGTACACATATTAGTGTAAGAGAAAATTCTATCTCAAGAAGGTAGGGGGGTAAAAAATAACAAATTAACCCAAATAAGTAGAGCAAAGAAAATAACAAAAAGAAAAAATTAGTAACAGGTAAAGTATAACAAATAAAATCAACAAAACAAAAAGTTGAGTTCTGAAAAGATTAATAAGCTAAAGTTACTAAGAGAAAAATGAGAAGATACAAACTACCAATATAGAATGAAAAAGGAAAAATCATTATAGATATTGTAAACATTAAAAAGAAGAGATCATGAAGAATTTTATGTCAATAAACTTGAAATTGACATGCATTTGACAAATTGCAACTCACCAATGCTAAACAGACAGGAAATCTTAATAGGCCTGTGTCTATGAAAGAAATTTAGTCTGTAATTAAAAGCTTTCTTATAAAATTCCTGGCCTAAATGGCTTCAATGGTGAATTCTTCCACACAGTTAAGAAATTCTCTTTCAGAAAATAAAGAAAAAATGAATAACAACATAGACATCAAGACCTAACAAAGACCTATGGGAATAAAAAATTACAGGCCAATTTCTCTCATAAATAGAAGTAGAAAAATTCTAAAGAAGATATTAGAGCAAATTGACTCCAGCAAAAGAAAAGGATAATACATCATGATCAAGAAGGGCTTATTCTAAGACTGCAAAGTTGGTTTAACATTTGAAAATCAATGTATTAACAAAAGAAAGAAAAAAGACCCTTCTAATATTAATAGATGCCCAAAAAAGCATTTGCTAAAACTCAAGATCCATTATTAAAAAAAAAAAAACCCTTCTCAACAAATTCAGAATAGAACTTCCTTAATCTGATAAAGATATCTATAAAAACCTATAGCAAACACCATACTTAATAATGATACAGTGAATGTTCTCTACCTGAGGTAAGAATAAGATAAGAATGTTTACTTATCACCACTTTTATTTAACATTGTATTAAAGCTTATAGACAGTGCAATAAGGCAAAGAAAAAAATTTAATATGTAAATACTGGGAAGAAAAAAGTAAAACTTTATTATTCACAAGGGCATAATTCCCTATATACAAAATCCAAAACCATCTCAAAGAAAAAGTGAATTTAGTATGTTTGTTGAAGGGTCAATATATAAAAAACAACAGCATTTCTAAATGTTTGGAGATAATATATGAAAAAATGGAACAAAAAAAAATGCCAAATACCTAGAAATAAATTTAAGACATAAATGGAAAAGACCTCTAGGTTGAAAATTGCAAAACACTGATGAGAAAAATTTCAAACTTAATTAAATTGAGGAATATACCACATCCATGGATAGAAAGATTCAGTAGAGTAGTACTTTGTCAGATTTCTCCAAATTAAACTACAGATTCCACAATCTCAACCAAGATCCTAGTAGGGCTTTTGTGTGTATGTGTGGGAATTTACAATTTACAGTAGTCTCCCCCTATACATGCTTTCAGTTACCTGTGGTACAATACAATAAGATATTTTGAGAGAGAGAGGCCATATTTACCTAACTTTTATTACAGTATATTGTTATAATTATTCTACAAATAGATCAATGGAAAAGAATAGGTAGCCCTAAAAGACCCATACATACAGAGTCAGCTGATTTATGACAAAGGCATCACTGTAATTCAATGGCACCAAATGGTCTCTTAAAGAATAGAACTATATTAATTCGATATCTATCTATATAGAAAAAAAATAAACTTTAACCCTTGTAACATTCACAAAGATTAATCCTGGATAAACTGTAGACCTATATGTGAAAGGTAAAACAATAAAATTTCTAAAACAAAACACAAAAAAATTTCATAAACTTGGATCAAGCAAAGTCTTCTTAAATAGAACACCCCAAAAATACATTTACCATTTAAAAATAAAAAATTAGAGTTCATTAAAATTAAGAACTATTCACCAAAAAATAACATTAAGAGAGTGCTAAGGGAAGCCACAGATGTGAGAAAATATTTGTAATACAAGTATCCAAAAATGTGCTTATATCCTACAAATATAATGAATTCCAATAATTCAGTAAGAAAAAAATAAGTATCCCACTAAAAATTATGCAAAGCACTTCAAAAACAGACTATCCAAAAGCTTAATAAGCACATGAAAAGTTGCTTGACATCATTAGGCATCAGGTAAATGCAAGTTAAAAACCACCTCAAGATATTATTACCTACATATCCACCAAAACAGGAGGAATAAACAACAATCCAGCAACACCAGCACTTGGCATGCTCATGCACTGCTGATGCAAGGATAAATTGGTACAATCATTTTGGAAACTGTTTGGAAGATCTACTAAAGTAAACACACATATACCCTATGACCCACCAAAAGACATGTCCAAGGATGGTCACAACAGCATTATTCATAATAGCCAAACCCTGAAACAATCCAAATGTCCATCAACAGTAATGAATAGATATTAACAGTACATTCATAAAATGAAATGAAAAAAATTCTGGCCAAATGAAGCAACTAAATGAATCCCACAGACATGATGTTGGGTGAAAGTAACCAGATACAAAAGAGTACTCCATTTATTTATATGAAGTTCAAAAATAGGCAAAATGAGATAGAACTGATAGAAGTCAGAATAGTGGTTTCTCTTTTTGGGGGTGGGAGGAAGATCAACTGAGAGAGGCATGGGGGAAGAAGTTAGGTTGTTAGAAATTTTCTGTATCATGATATGAGTAGCAGTTAAACAGGTACATACATATGTAAGTTTAATGAATGGTACTTTTAAGATTTTCATACTTTATTCTCTGTGAATTATATAAAAGAAAACACACATATGCATACAATCTCTTAAGACTTTACTTATTATATAATTTATCCCTCAATTTTTCCCTTTTAGTTTGACAAAGTATTTCTCCACTTGATAAAAACATGTGATCATGAGATTTATCATATGGCAAACTTACTCTAAGAGAGGGAGAAAAACACCATCTTTCTTCAAAGATTAGAGTAAAATGGAGGCTTACCTTCCACAATCCAACTATTTTATGCCATTAGATTATTTTTTTAATTCTCAAGGATATCAAAAAGCGGATATATCAGAAGATGTGAATGAAAAACAAATTGTAGTAAAATATAATAATAAGCTTCTAAAAAAATCTATAACAAAGCTTCTTTGATACTTTCTCTGGGATACAGAAGGAAATACAACAAATTGAATAAAATTATGTGCTTCTTTGTATTTTAATATCAGTAAGAACAAAGCACATAGCGATCATTGCGTATTTATCATTTTGGATAACCAGAGCCAGCTAAAAGAGCAGATAATCTGTTGATTCAAGTATCAATTGTGAAATACCTATTTCTGAAAGCACTAAATACAGGTTACCTGCAAATTAGCCAGGGAAAAACTACACATGTCCCCTCTAAAGGCAGAGTTAAACACTATTACGGTACCCTTATTATACATAAAATGTCTGCAACACTTCTTTAGCTCTCCTGCATCAACCCATGTAAAAGAGTATTTTCACCATTGTTTTAAATTGAAGAAATTTATAATTAATAATTAAGAAAGCTCTGAAGCATTATAGTAGCAGATCCTAAATTAGTATTCTACTTCCTTAGTTCCTCTAATGATAATACCCTTTTACGTCTTGAAATTGAGAGATACATGATAAGATTGTAAGCAAGACAAATAAAGCATATTCCTGACCTCAACTAATATCACGGAGTATTTTAATTCAAGACTCATGTATGAAAGGAGAGAACTTACCTGCCAAGCTGGAACAGAGGTTGAGTTGGACATGACTGTTTTTTGTAGCTCTTCAAGTACAGCATCTGGGAGTGGCTTTTGTGACTCCAGGAGTGGCTTACACTGAACTTGTCTCAAAAGTAAGATGACAGCTGGCTGATCAGGGTTACTTTTTAAATTCTAAAAATTAAACCCCAAATAGGAATACATCAAATAGGCTCTTAAATGTGAAAGGCAATTAAGCTATTCTCCATGTTGGGAAAAAATTCTGAATTTAAACCTTTTTTTATTATACAGTAAACAAGTGCAAAACAAAACACTGAATGGCTTAAGAATGTCAAACCCTACACTTCATTTAAATAATCTTTAAAATCAATAATGCTACTATTGTGATTTTTAAGTCATTTATTTTAGATTTAATATGTCCCTTGACTTTGTTAACTCCTGGGTAACAGCCTGAAAATTTTAGGTCTGAATGTAAATACCCGAACTAAGAAAATATAAAATTAAGAGTGAAGGCTATCACTATTCCTTACTTGAATAAACTATAGTATGCAAGATGGAAAGAGGTATAAATTTTTTTCTTTCTTAACCTCTTAATAAAAATATTCACTGCATGTCTTTCTTACAGGAACACACTTCTCAGGCACTGGGAATAAGAGAGATGACCCATTTTCCCATTTCCCTTAAGCTATGATTTATACCTTATTTATATACATTTATATATATATATATATAAATGCATATATATGTATGTGTATCTTTCCATATAAATATGAAAGAAGTTAAAGAATTTCTCTAAACAAGTCCTTCCACTATTATTTTAAATATTTCTTTTTTTATTGCTTTTCCCTCAAAAGCATACTTCTTTATTTTTTACTCATTAGATGACAGTCTTAAATGTATTTTTGAAGTGTATTTAATTGCTTTCTTCTAAGAGACTGGAATAATAAAATGACAAGGAAAGATTCATAAAGTATCACTTATTCTATTAGAGAGCACATAGCAACTGTGAATTAAAGCTTAGTAAATATTCACTGTGTAATACCCTATCCTGAACTTAGGTGGAATTCCTTAAATAAAAGAGAAAATGTATTATTCTGCTTTTCACAGAATTCAAGGACCAAAGGAATCTTCGAAAGTCCATTCTTCTTTCTCTGTAAAATTTATACTGATCTTTTAAAAAACACTTCTGGGAAGACAACACAGGCAAACACAATCTCCCTGGTAAGCATTTATGAAACATGAGGTTTTCAAGCAAAGTCATGTTTAAAACTCTCCTTAACTATTAAATTATTTCTAAATAGGTTTATGAAACTGATTCACTCATTCAATGAGTATTTATTGAGATCCTACTATGTGCTAAGCAAGGCACTAAGAATTCACTCACAGAGCCTGTAAGCATAGAGCCCTACATCCTGGCATGTAAAAACTGACTATTGAGTAGTTCCAGGCACCCATTCGACAATCTCCATGGTCATCCTACGTGATCCAGAACTTTGGGAAAATGAAGGGATGCTGGAAAATATAGCATTCTGAAGGGAGAAATCAAAGGAAAATACTTTCTTCCTAAAACAAATAAAAATTAAAAACAAACCCATATTAAGAGTTTGAGTCCTAGAGTCAGACACATATGAGTTCAAATCACAACTCTATCCATTTCTACTTGTGAATTCCTGTACAAATTTCTCATCCTCTTTAAGCCTTGGTTTCCTCAACTGTAAAAATGGGGATAATAATAAATACCTACATCATTGTTGGGATTGTTTGGAAGTTCAAACACAAAATACTAAATATAGTGACTGGCTTGTAGCAAGTAATCAAATGGTTGTTATCACCATAATTATCACCACCACCATATGCTCTTTAAATAACATGCACTCCATTTTTGAAGTTATTTTCCAAGTAGGATAAAAATCCATGAATTTCAATGCACATTCCAAAACAATACCTTTGTGCAGAGAGCCTCAGCTTCAGATATTCTTCCAGTATCTATTAGACCAGTGACAGCTTGTGAGAGAGACCACATTTCAAGAGATTGGTTGTAATTTTCAAAGAATTCTTTGTCTTTAACTGTAAACCAAAAATGTTGATGTTACTTTCTTCTGCAATTTATATTGTGTACTCATAAGACTAACTGGTTGCAAAAATATTACAATTAGACTTATCATGCATATACAGTTTTTAAAACTTACATGTTCCACTGGAATACTACAGACTATCCTGACATGAGACAGGTTTCTGTCAAGTTTCATGGTGGGAGTATTTGTGGCTAAATAACTTAAAGCCTCATATACTTGTGACTTGCATAAAAAATCACTATATCTATAGTAACAATGAAAAAAATTCACTGAAAATAATGTAAAGGTTTACTGCTATATAATAGACATAAAATAAGCTGCACATATCCAAACTACACAATTTGATGAGTTTTAACACAAGTATGCATCAGTGAACCATCAGCACAATCGAAACCATGAACATAGTCATCATTATCAAAAGTTTCCTCTTGCCCCTTTGTAATCACTCTTCTATCCCCAACTAACCCCATCCATCCTCCCTTAGCCTCTGTTCCCAGACAGCTTCTAATCTGTATTTTGTCACAACAGACCAGTTTGCACTTTTCATATAAGTGGAATCATATAGCATAAACGCTCTCTGGTATCTTTCACAGGTATTAAATGGTGAATTATATTCATTTTCAAATGTTAAAGCAACCTTGCATTCATGACCAAAACCCCACTTCATCATAATGTATTATTTTTTCTATGTGTTGTTGGGTTTGAATTACCAGAGTTTTGTTATTAAATTCTCTCCATCTATATTCATGAGTGATGTTATTCTGTAGTTTTCTTTTCTTGTAATGTCTTTGCCTGGTTTTGGCATTAAGGTAATGCTGGCTTCATGGAAAATGTCAGAAGTGTTAACATCTCTTTGATTTTCTGGAAGTATTTGTGTATAATTGGTATCATTTTTCTCCTTAAATGTTGTTAAAATTCATTAGTAATTGTCAGCTTCAAGATGGCTGACTAAGCCGGGCATGGTGGCTCACACCTGCAATCCCAGCACTTTGGGAGATCAAGGCAAGAGGATCACTTGAGCCCAGGAGTTTGAGACCAACCTGGGCAACACAGCAAGATCCCTATCTTTACAAAAAATTTAAAAATTAGCTAGGCGTGGTGGTGCACGCCTATAGTCCTAGCTTCTCAGGAGGCTGAGGCGAAGAGGATCGCCTGAGCCCAGGAGTTTGAGCTTACAGTGAGCTATGATTGCACCACTGCACTCCAGCCTGGTCAACAGAGTAGGTGAGACCCTGCCTCTGGGGGAAGGAAAAAAAAAAAAAAAGGATGGCTGACTAGATTCATCAGGTACTCACCTCTTCATGGAGACGAACCAAAACAGCAAGTAAATAATCACATTTTGAATAGATCATCTAACAGAGAACACTGTAATTAAAGAGAAGGAAGGAAGGAAGGAAGGAAAGGGAAGTGAGGTAGCCTGCTCAGGATTGGGCCAGGATCAGCCGGGAGCCTGGAAAGGCTCCCTGATGTAGGGAAAGAGTAACTGAGTGACACCCAGCTGTCTATACTCCTGCCTTGGACTCCTACAGTCCTAGCCACCTCCACCTTTGTGGGCCCTGAGACTAACAGAGGGAGCTGCCTGAAGACTACGCAGTGGCATTGCTCTAGAGAGGGAGCTCACATTGAGACCCACGAAACCCCAAGTTCTAAGAAGCTATAGCACAGTCCCACTTCGATAATCTACCCGTTACCAGACTGCATCCTGCCCTGGGGCACCAGGGGCCCCGCAGCCCTTGCACCTCCACATCCTCAGGGCCCCACTGACAGCCATTATGGGCTGTGGTAATGCCAAGGCATGAGCAAAGCACATGCCCCCCTCAGCCACCTGCCTACAGCTGCTCCCACTGAAATCAACCACACTGTCCCCAGTAGCAGGGTTGTAGCACAGCTGTTGAAGCCCCCACCTGAGCATTCCTTGGCAGCCTGGGGATCATCTCATTCCTACCTACCACAGCCAGTGCCTGCATGCATCATCAGAGGAACTAAGGACAGGTCTGCCCAGCGCACACCTGAGCACCCAGCCAGAGGCCTGGGGGTTGCCCAGCCCAGTCTACCACCACTGACACCTGAGCACTCCTCTTGGGGTCTGAGGTTGGGCCCACCCAACCTGCGGTTAACACTGCAGCTGGCACCAACCTGCACATACCACCTGTGGGCTTGGGTACTGGCCTACCCAGCCCATTGAAGCAAACACCAATACTAGTCCAGACTGCTTGGGTCCCAGAAGATTGTCCCACCACTGCCACTGCCAAGCCCATTCCACATCTGCTGCCCAGGAGCTGAAGAACCCACCTAACCCATCCAGCCACTGATGCCATTCCCAGCACCCAAGAAAGCTACCTAGAGGTCCAAGAATTGGCCTGCCTGGACCCAGTGACACCGGTGCCAGCGTAAGCCATCCTGGGGCCAAAGGATAGGCATAATCAGCCCACCACTACCATGACTTGGACCTGAACAGTGGCCCACCTAGTGTCTCAGATCCCAGCAAAACTTTATGACAGCCTCTACTAACAACCGCATCCTAAGCCACTGAGGAAATCACAGACACCACTGACACTGCTTAACATTTTACTAAAAAATAACTAATAACCTAAAATTAATTTAGTGAAAAATTATTGTCCCAAGACAAAAGCAATCTATTTATTAATCAAAGTAGGTTAACCTATGTGTAGACCACTTTTCTTTTTTTTTAATATGATTTTGATAGGAAGAATATTATCCCCTCAAAGATATCAATGTCTAATCCTTGAACCTGTGTATATGTAATCTTACATGGCAAAAGGAACTTTGCAGATGATTAAACTAAGGAGCTTGAGATGGGGAGAGCATTCTGGATTATGATTTATGGTGGAAATCTGCTTTCTGTCTAGGCTTCTAGAATTCTGATGATTGTGACTGATAATGCAGGCAGAGGGTGCCTGAGTAACCAGATGGGCTTTACTAGACAGAAACATTATACACAATGTTGTTTTTTTGCTGCTAGATAAAAAAGCATACTCAATATGCCTTTTCCTAAGCTAGGCAGAAGAAACTTATGTAAGGATTTCCCTAGACTTTCTCTTATGTATCTTTTCATGTAGACAACTTTTCAATGAATAAATTTATAGATTTACAAAGTAATGCTAACTAAATCTGATTAGAACAACAGCTACCCTAGCCAAGATTCCCACGAAGAAACAAAGGACAATTTCAGTGCTGGTTTCGGTAAAGGACTGCATCCAGGTCACCTGTCCTAAAACACTGGTCAAGACTCAAAGCAGAAAACTGCCACAAAAATGAAGATTTCAGCTAACAGAACATATTGGACTTTTTAGCTATATAGAAGACAAAATATATATGTCCATCACATTTCTGTACAGCTGTTAGACCTGTGGATTCTTTAATGAATGTATTTTTTATAACAATATATGCTGAAGTTGTTTTCCTGATTTAACCATTTAAGGAATCTGTATTAAATCATGTATAAAAATGCTTTTTAAAACTTACTTGAAGCAGAAACAGCAGATAACAATGCCAAGTACAAATCTATCCTCTTTGGCTGAGAGTTGTTCACTAGAGCCAGTTTATCATCTGCATGACAGGCTGCCATTAGCCCGGCCCAGATAGCAGGGTCACCTACAAACAGGAAAGACAGTTAGAAGTCTTGTTAATATCAACATGTTGCTGAAAAACTATCAAAAATGAGAATAAGAGTTAATATCAACATGTTGAAAAACTACCAAAAATCAGAGTACAAAAAGAATTAATTGTATCTCCATAAAAATTCCTCTTTTTTAAAGGAAAACTAAATCACGCTTGTTTTCAGAGACACATTACTACATCCGTCTTTCAAGATTTGCCATTTTTCCTAAACACATCAGAGGATGAGAAATATCCTATTAAGATCTTCTTCTGTGGCTGGTTAGCTCAGTTGCCTAGAGTGCTATACACCAAGGAAGGGGCAATTAGATCCACTTTTGTTTGACACCAAGGACAAACCTCAAATAGACACTCATCTTCATTATTCAGTCCTTTTTTTAAAGGCTTTGTCACAGAATAACCAAGATAACACAATGTTTTTAGTTCTTAAGAAAAGTTTGAGCAAAAGGAAAGGTTCAAGATTTTATCTGTGTTCTAACATGCAAGAATGGAAGTCACTCTATCACTCCAAGCAAAGCATTTAAATAATTATATATTCCTTCGTTCATTTAATATTTCCTTCTTTCACACCTTGACAGCAGTTTCAGGGGAGGGGGGAAGCCTGACAACAAGCAGTGGGATGGAGAGGTAATAAGAAAAAGAGATTATGCATACAGACTCCCTTTTTACGCAAGTTCCTTATGAAAACAAAAAAATGGGAAGAGGATTTCTGGAACTTAGAGGTTTTTATTCATTCGTTTGACCTTTTATTTTTATAAATCTTATTTTGCAGTTTACTTCAACAGTTAATATTTTAGTCCTGCTACCCTTAAAAAACAAATCAATGATTTAAAATCCCACGAGGGGGTGCTAGTTAAACAATACAGTCACTTGATCACACTTTTTAGCTTTAGTTTTTTTGTTTGTTTGTTTTTTATTTCAGTGTATTATGGGGGTACAAATGTTTAAGTTACATATATTGCCTTTGCCCCACCCAAGGCAGAGCTTCAAGCGTGTCCATCCCCCAGACGGTGTGCACTACACCCATTAGGTGTGAATATACCCATCCCCTCCGTCCCCCTACCACCTGCCTGACACCCAATGAATGTTGCCACTATATGTGCACGTAAGTGTTGATCAATTAATACCAATTTGATGGTGAGTATATGTGGTGCTTGTTTTTCAATTCTTGGGATACTTCACTTAGAATGAGCTCGAGCTCTATCCAGGATAATACAAGAGGTGCTAGATTGCCATTGTTTTTTGTGGCTGAGTAGTACTCCATGGTATACATATACCACATTTTAATAATCCACTCACTATTGATGGGCACTTGGGTTCTTTCCACATCTTTGCAATTGTGAATTGTGCTGCTATAAACATTCTAGTGCAGATGTCTTTTTTATAGAATGTCTTTTTATCCTTTGGGTAGATGCCCAGTAATGGGATTGCTGGATCAAATGATAGTTCTACTTTTAGCTCTTTGAGGTATCTCCATACTACTTTCCACAGAGGTTGTACTAGTCTGCAGTCCCACCAGCAGTGTATGAGTGTTCCTATCTCTCCACATCCACACCAACATTTATTATTTTGGGACTTTTTGATAAAAGCTATTCTCACTAGAGTTAAGTGATATCTCATTGTGGTTTTGATTTGCATTTCCCTGATGATTAGAGATGTTGAGCATTTTTTCATATGTTTCCTGGCCATTAGTCTGTCTTCTTTGGGCTTGTTTGACTTTTTAGTGCTGATTTTCCTGAGTTCTATATAGATTCTAGTTATCAGCCCTTTATTGGATGTGTAGCATGAGAATATTTCCTCCCTTTCTGTAGGTTGTGTTTGCTCTCATGACAGTTTCCTTGGCTGTGCAGAAGCTTTTTAATTTGATCAGGTCCCATTTACTTATTTTTGTTGTTGCTGTGCCTTTGGGGTCTTCTTCATAAATTCTTTCCCTAGGCTGATGTCTATAAGAGTTTTTCCAACATTTTCTTCTAGAATTCTTACAGTTTCATGCCTTAAATTTAAGTCTGTTATCCACCATGAGTAGCTTTAGTTTTATATTTTTTCTTATTTGAATGCTCCAGCCAATATATGCCTCCTATCAAATGTGTGAAATATGTATCTATTTCATTTAGATGGTCCCTATTACTACTAATACTATAAGAATAAAATCACAAGAATCATTAAAATCTATCCAGATGAAAAATCTTTATAAAAAATTAAATATATACCTTCATGTTATGAAATAATTTCTGCCCCAGATAATAACTATCTTATTTTAAGTAACACAGACATTATCAAATTCCAGAATAAACAAATGGGCACCATTCCCTAGAATTTATTTATAATGAGATCTGATTACTGTATAATGAAAGGCACATGACCGAACCTTAGGGTTTTAGGTCTAGCAATGCCACTAATTAACATGTGGTAGCTTTTCCTTTGGGATTCATTTTCTATAAAACAAGGCAGAAGTACCATCAAGTCTAAAATTCTATGATTCCAACTGAAGTGGACTCAGTTTCTGAATATTGACTTACTCTTAAGATTAAGCGAACAACCCCTTTAGGGATCTTATGGTATTACATGGTTTAGATTTCTGGCAGGGGGATGGAACACAGTGGGCAGCAATTTCTTCTGTCACAATACAAACGAATTGCTGTTTCTCTTAACTCTTCCACAGATAATCAGCAACTCCAATGCTCTGTGAAATAAAGTGACACTGGGATAATATATAAACTACGAAACTAATAATTTTAAACTACAGTTTGCTGAAAATACTTCTTAGTATCACAGAAACACTAATCTAGCAGAAATTGGATTTTCTTTTATTCAATTCTAAATTCTTGGGATTATCTTTAAATTCCTGAAAAGACTCCTGGTATAACATTTAGCAAAATTGTACTTTGTTCAACTAAAGACCTACAAAGACTAGATGTGTAGTCATCACATATAACTACAATTATATTCACTTTCATTGGACTCCCAAGTCTCAAACAGGCACTCATTTTCACCACCCAGTCCCTGTTTTAAGCACATTATACAATGACTCTCCTTCCTTGAGTATGTATGTATCCAGATAATATGGGAAAATCAGAGGAGATCATTAGAGAAGACTTGCCTGGGCAATCTAAAGTTTATGGCCTTACACAATCAAAGGCTAATAGATCTTCTATCATTCTGTATCCACAATAAGAATTCTTGAGAGTAAGTCTATCTAATATTTGCTTGAGAACATCTCCAAAAACCAGAAACATATCAATATATAATACAGAGAAATCCAAATGTTTAGGGTCTCTTTTTATTCTGACCACATCAAAATGAAAGTAAGGATAATCAACAGGATACTGGTCTGTTTACTTATGTTATAAAATAATCCCTGAAATGTTAGATATTTTGCAGCTTAGTTAGGATCTTTAGAATTTATTGTGAAGATAACATTGAACCTGTTCTTTGTACAATCTGTTTACCAACAGTGCCTAGCCAAAAGCAATAGCATTCTGATCTAACAAATGTTTGAAGTGCTCTAGAGGAATAAATTTTAATGCTATATTTTGTGTTTAAAATAATATTATGTAAAAGTACACCTTATAACTCTACATTACTAGGCATTACAGTCCTCTAAGGTATTTTTCCAGTAGTGGTAATGGACGCATGCTGAAGTAGTCATATGCAATAGCTAACTCCAGTGAGGTCATATAAATCGGCATTTCCAGCAGTTATCGCACAAGAGACATCCCCATCCTTCAAACTACAAATATCTAAATATGCTTATTAAATAATTTAGTAGCCATAAGTAAACCTCTCTAAACCAGAATGGTAGAAAATGGAAGTAAAACTTCTTGAAAATACATATATGATTCAGATTTTCATTACTAGGTAAGAGAGTATCTTTAAGTAGGCATTCCTTTTGGCCTGTTCCAGTAATTGATTCTCTCTTAATTATTAGTGGCCAAAAGCAGACAATCAAATAATACGCAAAATCTTAAAACATTTTCTTAAAATTCCCTTTTGTCTTATTTTCTGGAAATAAAAACTTTGTTCCCATAACTCACAAATGCAAGATTGATAGAATCTGAATTAATGAAATGAATATCATATTCACCTGGAGAAAGGAGCGCTGCCTTCTGAATGGTCTTTAGTGCAATATTCTTTTCATCTTCTGCTGAACTGCTTCCCATGGCCAACTGATTTACTGCAGTATACAGTAATGCCTTCTACATAAGAGAAAAGAAATATTTTAACCAATTTTCTTTGTAGCTCCCTTTCTTTTAAACTGATGAAAGTATTTGATATGATGTGACCCCTAAAGCTATTAAGAAAAATTATTTAATTCCTTCATAAATATTACTTAACAATTCGACCATTGCCTTGGTCCTAGGGCAAACGAACCTTCCCATGATTCGAGTCCAGAACATGTGCCACGTTTCCTGCTACCGCGCCTCCCTGTAATGGAAAATACTGATTAGACAAATCCAACAACTTTCATGAAATAGTAAAAATTAAGACAAAATCTTTCCATTAAATCATTTGAAAGGTTTAGTTTTATCACATTCACAACTTCTAAACTCCTTATATATCAATTATTAGTACTGTTTTAAAAGACTAGTTTAGTATTTTTGTGAAAGGAAATCTTTTCGACTATGATCATTTCAACTCCACTTTTAAAATATTCATTCAACAGTTCAAAAGTTACGTGATTTTACAGTGGTACCAAACAAATGTGCACATTTTCTAGCAATATAAAAGAGATCATGGAAGAAAGACTGAAAAAGAGACAAGAGCAGAG
Source organism: Indri indri (assembly GCA_004363605.1). Taxonomy (NCBI): domain Eukaryota; kingdom Metazoa; phylum Chordata; class Mammalia; order Primates; family Indriidae; genus Indri; species Indri indri. The sequence continues at coordinate 81,816 of RJWJ010001853.1, read as the reverse complement.
AGGACGGAAGGGAGGAAGAGATCAAAAGATAAACTAACATGGTTTTACTCCATGAAAATACATAGTATTTTTTAAACATCCATAGTCCCTAGTAAAATAAATAACAAAAGTTCAGAGCACCATGAAGCTCATCATTGCTTCAATAAGCAAATCAATACTAAAAATAAGAAAAATATATGCAGCATCACAGAGTTTTCATAAGGTCAAGTTGAAATCTATAACCCTTAAAAATTCAATTATTAGACTTTTACCTGGAAAAGAAAGTAAATTACAAGAATGATTTCATTTTACATCAAAAGTATACTGTAAGGCCAGGCGTGATGGCTGACACCTGCAATCCCAGCACTCTCGGAGGCTGAGGTGGAGGATCGCTTGAACTCAGGAATTTGAGACCAGACTGAGCAAGAGAGACACCCCGTCTCTAGTAAAAAATAGAAAAAATTAGCCGGGCAACTAAAAATAGAAAAAAATTAGCTGGGTGTGGTGGCGCATGCTTGTAGTCCCAGATACTTGGGAGGCTGAGGCAGGAGGTGCCCTTGAGGCCAAGAGTTTGAGGTTGGTGTGAGCTAGGCTGACATAGCACTCTAGCCTGGGCAAAAGAGCGAGACTATGTCTCAAAATAAAAAAGTATACTGTATCTCTCATTTCATACCAGAAGTGTATCAGAAATGTTTTCAAAACTGTATTTAGCACACAAATAAAGACTGCTAAAAACATAAATAAACTTTAAAAAAAAGTCAATATAAAACAAATAGAAGATAGATTAAAAAGAAGAAAGTCAACACAGCAGAGTAGAAGATTTGGGAGTTAATCTGGGATTGAATCCCATCATCACGACTATTAACTGATTTTACACAAGTTATTTAAACTCTGTGTCTCAAGTATCCTCCTCCATAAAATGGACAACAATTGTAGCTACTTCATATGGTTGCTGGGATTAAATGACAAAATATATAAAAATGCTTAGCAAAGTAGCCGACACATAATAAAGTACTTCATTCCAGTGCCTAATAATGATGGTCTTCTAGGTTCTCTGAGTCAATTAATTCACTGAAAATAACTAAAAATGTGGGATAAAACTTTGCTACTGAAACTGTGGCCTGTGCACCAGCAGCACTGACATTCCCTGGGAAGTTGTCAGAAATTCAGACAATTGGGCCCCACCTTAGACCTACTGAATTTTAACAAGATCACCAGGTGATTTCAATGGCACATTAAAGTTTGAGAAACACTAGGACAAAATATTAAAAAACCATATTCTTAAAAGCATTTAATAATTGACAAGATGTTAAGGACTTACCAGGCCAAACCTAAAAGGGAAAAGTGGAATCCAGAAAGACAAGTGAACAGGGATGCCACTTCTGCCATCTGCAGATGCTAACAAATTTTAGTTTTCATCTTAAATTAAAGATGGGCTACAGGAACAGAAATTAAAGCCCAGGGCTCACACAAGGAGGGGAGTGTAAAGGAAACCGACATCAGAATAAGCTGAGTCCCCAAGTGGCTACATGCTCAGGTTCCAGGTGAATCCAAGTTAAGCTAAATCTCAGATGACCTTGTAACCCAGGCACAGAGGAGCCTGGTTGGTCTAGAAACCTCAAGTTCTAAGCCTTATATAAGGTAGTCCCAGATTGGTAGAGCCCCTAAGCACCTGGCAGAAGCAAATACAAACCCTTTCTAAAGAAAGGTACTTTAGTTTTAAGCTTCAAATTATTCCTACAAATAATTTTCAAGTATACACAATCAGGTAAACAAAGAAACAAAGCCACCATGAGTGAAAATCAGTAGGACTAATAGAAACAGAAACAGACCCACAGACTTCAGACATTGGAATTATTAGACATGGTGAGTGTTCAAACCATAATAGCTATTACCATTATGTTTATCAACCAGTTAAGTGAACTATGAAAGGACATATTAACCACAGGAGTTAACACAATATAGAGTCCTGAAAATGTCTGGCTGTTCAAACTACAATACAGTATATAATCCTTATAATCAGTGACTTCATGTTTACACTTACATTTTTGGATGCTAGCAGTGTTGTAGCTCTTATTGTCTTACCTTTAAGAAGCTTTTAAGTAAAATTCTCTTTTGGGATTCAAAAACACATAGCTAACGTTATGTCACTTTATGATACAGTCATTAACATAATCTATATGTGTTCAAAAAGATTTTCCTACTTCTTTGTAGCTCCCACAATACTCAGAATAGTACAATAGTACATGGAGGAAACTCAGTCTAGTACTTGTTGAATGACTAAAGGAGAATTTGGTTAAATAACAGAACTCTCTTCACCGTATTATCTTCCAGAAAAATAATGCTATAACTTAAAATTATAATATTTACCACATCACAAGTTATTGTAGCTTTTTGCCAGAATTTAGAACACTACTCACCTTTGCATTTCGTTGAGCATATTGAGCAACAACTCGGGACAACAGAGACCAAAGAGCAGGGTCACCCGGGTTACTATAGAGATCACCAAAAGTAGCAGGCTTAGAGACAGAAGTTACTTTAATCACAAAATGTACAAATAATATTTTATTAAGTTTAAAAATCTTTTAGACACCTAAAAAAGTTCATATTAATTGTCTATCTTTGGTTGAAAGTGTCTTAATTTTTAGAAAACATACTTTATATTTCTAATACACAACAACGGTCCTTATGAAAAGAAGGAAAATCAGCAATGTGATTATAAAGCCATGAGACAATTAAGAAAAGTTAAAGAAATTTAATACATTATGTTCAAATAAGACACAAAGAGATTAAAAATTATAGGATAAATAATATTGTACACTAGGAGGATGACCTCTAATAAAAATGACATCATAAGGAATAAGCTTTACACTGAAATAATTTAATTTTTTAAAAACATAACTAACCAGCAAAGATTGTTAATAAAAATGAGCTATGGAAGGAAAAGAAACTACAGATACATTACTGCTCAAAATAAAATAAATAACCACTGTTGCTAATGATAGCTTTCTATTTTCTAAATTTTGAAGACATTAATTAATGTTTAAATGGCCAAAAATTCCTAACATCATCAACCTGGACAGTATCAGATAACAGACTGAGAATATTACAAACTTGGGAATAAGGGGTTATATAACAAAACAAGGTTTGGGTCTTAACCTAATTAAAGGCCAAATTTGTCAACTGAATTAAAAGAAAAATCCTTATAGGTGAAATAACATATATAGTCAGTTACTTGGTCCTATGTAAAATTTCATAAAACCAGAGTTTGGTTTCCAAAAATATATACTTATCTCATTTTATAGTCTTAATACAGTCCAAATGTCAAAGACAACCACATACGGTATAATTAGGCCCCAACTTCACAAATACAGAATTTACCTGTGAACAGCTTTAGATGTTTGTCTTTGCACTGCCACACTGCGGCCTTGGAGTGCATAAATTGCTGAAGAAAGAAGGCACCTCTGATAATCATTGTCTTTGCATTTGACGTGCTTCAGTAACTCATTAAGTGCAGCTTTTGACAGTGTAGCATCTTGCATTGCCAACCCTAGTGCACACAGGGCTTGAAGGCTTTCTGCGGTTGGTTCCTTTAAGATAGAGCTATAAATACATTTGCAAATTACCTATTAGTCATGACTATACTAGTCTTTATCCATAACTGCTAAAACATTTAATATTTAGTATAAAAAGCAATTTACTTAAAGATTCACCAAACTAAGCCCAGCTTTAAGATTAATATAGAAACAGTCCAGGTGCAGTAGCTCACACTTACAATCCTAGCACTTTGGGAGGCTAAGGTGAGAGCATCACTTGAGGCCGGGAGTTCAAGACCAGCCTGGGCAACATAGAGAGAACCTGTGTCTACAAAAAATTTAAAAAATTAGCTAGGCCTGGTGGTACACGCCTGTGGTCCCAGCTACTCGGGAGGCTAAGGTAAGAGGGTCGCTTGAGTGCAGAAGTTTGAGATTACAATGAGCTATGATTGCACCACTGCACTGCAGCCTGGGCGACAATGGAAAAAAAAAAAATGGAAAAAAAAAAAAAGGTTAATATAGAAACAAATTCCCTGGTGTTTAGAGACAGCAATTTCCCCAATCGTCTGAAGCAGTTAAATGTATCAGTGGCCTTTCTCAGAGCAACGATAGCCAAATTTCTTTTTTGGTCATTATATCTAAGGTTTAGAAACAAACATAAATCAGTCTCTTTGGATCTCAGTTCTAGGTAAATAATTAGAACAATTTTGCTAAGATACTGGGTTTCAATAAAATCCTAGAATGTACGAATAACCAAGAAAAAAGAATCTCTTCAATATAAGACGTGATTTTTATCATTCCGATAAAGCTTTGTCCTACTTTTTTGCATTATTGAAACCAGCACTTTCCATAATAAATACAAATTGTTTCTATATCCACTATACTCTTGAGTATTTTTATAATTTAGGAGAATTTAAATTTTAAATGTTTACATGCAAAATCATAGATGTCTTACACTGGCATTTTAAAAAATTCTAACATTTTTTTTCCTTTTTCAACTGTGAAATCTGATTTACCGTTATTAAAAGTCAATTAATGTTCAGGAATCTTTGTTAATTTAAATGAAGAAAACCTTAGCTTTCTACAAACTTAACGATGCTTCTAATAATTATTAACTTTTATATTGTAATAAAGCAAAGGAACTTTTAAAAACTTTTTAAACATAGTTCATTAAATATAAATGAAATATTTACAACATTACAAAATATCGTCTACCTACCACTATGTCTTTGGACTATTTTTGGAAGGGGGAAATTAAGAGTTTTGCACTTAATTTTCACAAACAGGTATGAAAACATGAATTTTTTAGGCAGCTCTGGAGTAAATAGCTTACTTAAAGTATTCATAGGAACTCTGTTTACAATAAGAGTTAACAGATGTAGGAGTCCAAATATGGAAGTATGTCAGGCAGCATCATTTCTTCAATATAAATAACCACATTGTCAACTGGTATAACTAAAAAAGCAAATAGTAAAATACAAATTCCAATATTGATAAAAAAAAGAAATTCTAATTTGTGCCTTGGCTCAAAAGGAAAAACCTATCTACTCTAATACTTACTAATATACAAAATCTAGTACTGAAATGACTACCTCCCAATATTAAGCAAACATGTGCTAAATGCTCAGTAGCTGCATGTTGTCTTCTACCATGTTCTAGGGATTTTACATGTGATTATTTAATACCATAAAGTCTATGAGTTTGGTAACCAGATTTTTTCTCCCTTACATAATAAACTTATTCCTATTTCCCTTAAATAAATGTCTAGGACACTGCTCATTTCTCGATATATGAATGCCAAACGAGATCAAAGAATGGGTAACAGTGAACTTTTCATACAAAGAAAGTCAAAGAAAAGAATGCCAAGGGTAGAGAATGGAAGCAGATGACAGTGTTAAGTTTGGGTGATGACATCCAAAGAATCAAAAACAAGGACAGAAATATAGATCAGAAAAAATACCTAGCCCTGGATCCAACAACATAAAACAGAGGGTAAAGATTTTACTTCACATAGGGGAAGGGGAAAAGGAAGATTATATTTGGTTATTTTTTTCCCACTTCCACCAATGTTTAAACTGATTTTGGTTACTGTTTTAAGTAGTAACCAATTACTAATCTAATTGCATCTAATGTAGAGTTACTTTTGCCCTTGATCTAATCTGGAGATACTTTTGCTACTGATTGTAGTAATCATTAACATACATAATTCTTGTCACCAAAACACTTGCAAAATCAGGTTCTCTGAACATGTTGTACATAGCCATAGATACAACATTACAAGGACGTATCCATATAAAGTGACAGGATTTTCTTTTAAATTGATTGGTTTTCCCTAAACAGCAAAGAGAAGAAAGAACTGCTTATTTATTATACAAGGAAATGACTTTAATCATGCAGGATAGGACAAAAATATCACAATCAATAAACAAATGTAAAGCCTATCCTATAGAAGTGGTTCTCAGCTAGTACCATCTAATCATCTTCCCCCAGCCCCCACCTTTGGGGATGGGGCAGTTATGGAGGCAAGTTTTTGGTTGTCACAATGACTGAGGAGTGCCATTAGCATTTAACGGGTGAAAGAGCAGGGATATAAGAGTCCTACAATGGGAGGACACTTCTGTACTATGAGGATTTGTATCATTCAAAATGCCAATAAAACCCTCACTGAGGACCACTATCCAATAGCATATATTAATAATTGACTGCTTTTGAAGGAATTAAAGTCAACTTTCTTAAAAAAAGTCAAGAAGTCAAAAAAGAATACTATATAAATAATAAACATCACAGTTATTTTATTAATTTATTCTAAAAACATAGAAATAGTTGTAAGTTCAATTGGTATAATTTTTTTTAAAGACTCTTTTTAAATGAACTTTTTATTTTTTAATAGGTTAACTTGAAAAGGAAAGAGGAAAATATCTCTCTAGGAACCCAAGAGGCCAAAAAACGAGCCAGTTACAACTGCCTTCATTAAAATTTTAAGATCCTACTGATCAGGTAATCAGTTACTCTTTTAAAAAAATATATAATAAAAATAAAGAACAGAGTATAGGATGGTTTTGAAGGGTTGGATGGATCCAGGGCTAAGAATTAAACCACTATCTCTAGCGTACACCTATGACTGTCAATTCAGAACCAGGTGGGCCCAATCCCTTTTGTTCACCTAAAAGTTCCTAAGACATTAAGAACTTCATTTTACATTACTCCAAATCTCAACTCAAATATTTAAGTATCTGGTAGCGTTAAGTGTTGATGTCAATTATACGTACCATTTAAATAACAATGTCTTGGCTACATCCATTTTTCCTTGTTTATATTCTGTTATTGACAGAGCTGTCAAGATATGGGCTTTGTCTTGCTCTGATTTAACGATAGACAAGGCTCTCTCATAGGCTGTTATACAGAATTGGAAAGAAACAAAAAAACAGAAAAAATAAAATAAATCAATCCTGATTGACAAATGTAGGCTTTTTCCTGTCCTAATCTTATTTTTTTAGTAAGGTCTAATAAAATTATATCAGCCTATTCTCTTGTTTTCAAGCAAACAGAATAAAAATTTATAATAATCTAACTTGGTTTAGCTGTTCCAAGATGATTCTGGGGATATCGTTATGATTACTATGTGACAATCCTCAACTTCTACTTTTAGACTCTACAGAGAGGTCTAGGTCACTATCTTTAAGCAAAAGCTTAGGCCTTCGGTGGAGGCCTGCAGCCACTGAGATACCACCAAAATTCCCATATGCAGGCCAGCAACTCCATCAAGCAGTAGATACTTAAATGAGCTGCACATATATGGGATAAGTCTATATATGTAAAAATGTATTCATTTGCCATTTTGGAGAAATCAAAATCTATTACTAACAAAGACTGAGGTCTTCATTTATCAGAAATTGATATTTAAGCAGTCTAGAGTAGTAAACACCTTCTTTCAAATGCTAACTCATATATCTGCCGTAAGTGATCCTGGGCCTCAGTTTCCTCATCTGTATAATACTCAGCTCATCACACTACTATAAGGACCATTCATAAAGTGCCTAGTGTCACTCCTGATGACTAGTCGGATTTTAATAAACATTGCAACCCCCAGGCCATCTCGATATTATATCTTTCTGCATGTAAGTTCATCATGATTAAACTCCACTCAACTCTAGAAAGATGTATTCTTTAGCTTCACACAATATACTTACCTTCACTGCTCTCTTTATATAGCCCCTTCATAAATAAAGCCAACGCGAAACCTATGATGTCTTCTAACTCTTCAAGGGGTGTTGACTTAAAGGCCTCTATAGCTTTATCATATTCACCAACAGAACTAAGAAACAAAACACAACTTATTTGTAATATCAGAAGTAATTTTCACTTGTATCATCAAAATATAGAGATGTAATTACACTAAGCCTCCTTTAATAACTTCACCTGCACTTCCTTTTTTATAGTAGCAATTCAGTAAGCTATAATCTATTAGTATTAAAGCTGTAGAAAAGACATATTAAAATAGAAGGCATGTCACAAATAGGATGTACTAGGGAGATTTAATATCACACTTTGCTTCTTTTAGATTACATGTGAATATGTCTCTTTTTGTTAACAAACTTTAATTAAAATCCAGAATTATAAAAATAATTTCAAGTTGACTTCTATAGAGAACTCTAATTTTTCTAAGTTTAATATGTTAGTTAAATATTATCCTATTAGCACAGTTCCAGCATCTTTGACAAGCTTAAAAGTTATAAAATGCCTAGTCAGGATCAGGATCACACCTTGGTTTTGGGTAAACTGTTTATACACACATCCATTTTTTTGGAGAGCATACATAGACACACTAAAATTCCACAAACAAAACTATACATTATTTTTTTGTGTTTAATAGGGAGAAAAATATAAATTGTATCATTATATATGATACTAAAGTACAATCCTTATTAATAACACAAAAAACAACTTGGTTTTGCTTAAACATGAAGGGAAGTTGTATAAGCTCAGCTACCATCATCTAAACAGAAACACTTTATTTCTGAGATTCTTATTTCTGGTATCCATCACTATAATCTGAATGTTTTAATTTTTTTTTTTTTTAATTTACAGAGCTCTCTATTTTAAGAGATGGGGTCTCACTACAGTGCCCAGGCTGGTCTTGAACTCATGGGTTCTAGTAATCCTCTTGCCTCAGCCTCCTGAGTAGCTGGGATTACAGGCACATGCCCCGCAGCTGACCTGTTTTTATTTTTAATGTGCTATTGGAAATATTTTTATTTTTAGGAGCTAAAAATACATGCAACCTTTGCTTCTGAAATAAGTTTTATAAAGGTGAAAGAAGTTACAAAATCAATAAACTCAAATTTTGATAAATATTTTGATAAAAGAAAGAGGGCTATCTTAGATTGCTTATGGATACATATGTACATTAAAAGTATTTCTTTAAATAAACACTATCTTCAAAAATGTGATTACTTCTGTGGAGAAAAGAATGAAACTGAAGAAGGGGACTTCAACTTCATCTGTAACTTTTTCTTTGAAAAAGAAACCTGAAGCAAACTGAGTGAATTTTAAGATGTTATATTTGAGTGGTGAATTCTCATTAAATTATGCTTTATATTTTATTACTTACTGCATGTTTGCATATATTATATATTTCATAATAAAAACCAATTAAAACAAAAACAGATAACCTTTTTTCAATGGAAGGTACAAATTTTCTTCAAAAGTATTTACATCACACAAAACATCAAAACTAAAAAGAATAGATACTTTATTCCAGATACTCTGTAAATTGGTCATCACCTCACCAGTCCTACAGCTTTCATCAGAAAAATTCAGTAGATTCACAGAATTAATGGGGAAAAAATATGCTTACCATAACAATCTGCCATAATTTCTTATTGCAACATTACAAGTATCTTGATCTTCCGTAGTCTGTAACAACAAAATTGCCCTTAAAAAAAGAACAAGGTATTTTAGTTTATCTATGTGCAAAACAGCATTCTTTCACCCTTCCTTGTAAATGAATCTATAGATTTTTGTTCTCTTTATTTAATTCTACTAATTCTTTAGTGCTAGTTGTAATAGCTTATTCATACTTTATTAAGCACCACAAAAGCACTTAAATATACTTAGATTTTAGATTGTCAGGAAAATAACATAAAAATGACCTCTTAGTAAGTGAAATCCCTTATTACATTTTACTTCTAAATATTCCAAAAATCTAAATACGGGAAACGACTATGTCACAGTTTTAACGTATTTGGAAATATAGAAAAAAACCCTTGAAAATATTTATAAACTACTAGTTTGAGTAAGGAAGACAGGAAACTGAGTGTTTTCATGTGCTCTTGCCTGTACATACAGAAAAATATTTAAAAAACAGTGAATTGAGGGAAGGGAACAACTCATGAGAAGGTCCCTCAAGGCTTAGAATAAATATACTAACCTCCTCACAACATGTATTTCCTTCTCATGCTCAGTTCCCTATGGGCAAGCAGGGAAATGTCTTAACAACTGAAAAGAGCTGGATATTTAGTAACATTTTTTTATCTTCTTTTCTGTTTAAAGAGAATTCACCAGGGAAAAAATATCCAAGATAGGCTTTTTATCCCCCTGATATTGCATGAAAAATAAAAATTTGCTACCAAAGCCTAAAAGATAGTATTCCAGAGATTAAAACTATATCCCTGGTTAGATTTATGCCTAATTTTTGGTTTCAAGCCTCAAATATTTGTTTAGAACAAAACAGCAGTGGTGATCAGCCAAGAAAGAGTGGTACATATCCAAGTGACTAGGGAGCTGTCATTTAAAGCCTAATGTGTAACAGATGTTAGATACACAATATCTGCGATAATAACACTACGCAAAAAAAAAAATAGCAAGCACCCTACTGCCTAGTTTTCTCTGTTTAAAAATCCTGCTCGCTGTTACATTCTATCATATTTATACAGTTTACTGGTACATTTATTGACATTACAAGAAAAAAAGTTATAGTTTTTCATAAACTTCTCTCTACATATACCTGGAAAAATAACTTCTTGATTATTCAGCCTCCAGTACCATCTAGTGATTATTCCTTTGAACTACAGGGAGATCCATAAAAGGATACAGCAAAGCATTTGGAACATCTCAATTATTTTTTTTTATCTAACAAGGCTTCTTCCAAATATTTACTTAGATTTAGGATAATAACGTGCCTCAGAGGTTAGGCAATCAGGTCTTTTAACTTTTCCTCTAGTAGTTATTCATAAGATCAACAGTTACTTTCTTATCACCTACCCATTAATTTGCAGAGAATAAAACTCTAAGTAGATTTCATTTCCTACTACTCTCCAGGTTGGTCATTCCATTCTAGCACTGGCTTCCTCGTTTCTTAAACATGCCAGGTCCACTCCAGTTTCAGAGCGCTTGCTCTAGCTATTCCTTCTGCCCAAATAAACAAATGGCTTGTAGTCTCAGCTCATTCAAATTAGGCCTCAACTGCCCCCTTAGTACTGCCTCTTAAACCCACCTGAAATGTTACTTCCTGTCCTTACATTCTCTGGCCCTTTACCCCAATTTAATTTTCGTTCTTAGCAATTTTTATCATCACAGATACTTATTAGCTTATCATGTGTCTCTTGCCACCAGAACATGAGCTCCATGACAACAGGGTCTCTGGCTGTTTTAAATCACTGTTTAATTGCCAGTGCTAAGGACACTGCTTGGCACATAGCAGTTCAACAAATATTCACTGAATGAATATATAGTATATAGAAAAGTAATTCAAACAAATATATCACAATGTTCTCATTGCTTGTCTGATCGAACACATGCTCATACCTGAAGGGTTTTTTGTTTTGTTTTGTTTCTTCTTTCTTTTCTCACAATTTCTCTCTCAATTTCTCCACATACCGCCCCTCACCCCACACCAGGATGAGCAATAGAAACCAAAATATAACTGAAAAGTTTCACCTTCTAAGATTTAATAATAATATGCAATAAAAGATCAAGAAAGGAGTCAGAACATTTATTTAGTACCTTCTTCATGAAAGAGACTAAATTTTAAAAAGCTAACCGATAAACAAAGACTATATTGCAATTAGATATAGTTTACCTTTGGTATGCATCTGCTGCTTCCTTTTTCAATTGTAGATGTTCATTTAAGTAGCCCAACATTGTGAAAGCTGGAGCATAATTCTGAATTCTTTCTGGAAATCCAGAAATATCTTTACTTTATATATGCATACTGGTTGCATCCATAAAATATTAGTTTTATTTTCAATTTTTTCAGTATCTTAAACACCAGATTACCTCCCAAGATCACTGGCATCGTTAAGAATACTGAGCTAATTTTATCCTGAATATAGTATGCCAGTAATTGTTTTATAACTCTTTTAAATTACTGAATAATATTCAATAGTTATATATGGCTTCTAGTTATGTTTTGGAGTTTAAACATTTTTATTCCCAAAGGTATATAATAACTTGAAATTGAAGCTCACATTAAAACTAGTCATGAGATTTACAAGGAAATTCAGTTCTTTCGCTAATTACTTAAGCTTTCCTGTGATTAAATTTATTAATAGGAAAAATTTCTCTTGGTAGTTCTGTTCTAACCTCTGTATTTAAAAAAAATAATTAAGTCAGTATTGTACACCAGAAACAGAAGATGATTAGGCATTTTTCAATGCAGTATTTTGTAATTTTAATGTCAAAAACCAACATGTATCTACTAAGGTACAGTGGAAAAAGAAATACATCTACTCTAATCTACTTAAAAGTAGTATAGAGAAGTAAGACTTCAAATCCTCTAAATTATTTAACAAAGTGCAGTGTAGTCATATCTTACATCTTAGGTTCTAATGTCAAAGCGTAAGGTAAAAATCACACAGTCAAGGTTATTCTTGAAAAGTCCTTAAAGTCATGAAAAGAAAGGGTCACAAAAACTAAGTCAAAGTGAGTACTTGGAGACCCATGCCTTCGCATGCCCCACTCACACAAGGGCAAACAGTCAGCAGAACAGACGAGGCACGGTTTGCATTCTCTCTCGGTCCCCTCTCTTTTTTCTGCTTCTGATTTTCTAATTTTTTGGCCAAGTACATATACTTGAATTTGTTAAATGAGTATATGGTCTGGCTTCACTGCAGAGTTAAAAACCCCACTACACTTAATTATTAAAGAATGATTTGTTGATTGTTTTAGGCATCTAAATCTTGCAGAAAGCTAAAGATTTACCTCTTTATGTAAATCCTTTACAAATGGTACCCATTCTATAAAGAAACCCATCAATAAAAAAAATTTTTTTTTTTTGAGATGGGGTCTCACTCTGTCACCCAGGCTGGAGTGCAGTGGCATAATTATAGCTCATTGCAGGGTTGAATGCCTGCGCTCAAGCAATCCTCCTGCCTCAGCCTCCTAAATAGCTAGGATTATAGGCACTTACTGCCAAGCCTGGTTTTTTTAAATTTTGTTGTTGTTGTTTGTTTTTGTTTTTGTGTTGTTTTGTAGAGACAAGGTCTTGCTTTGTTGCATAGGCTGGTCTCAAACTCTCGGCCCAAGCAGTCCTCCCAACTTGGCCCCCCAAAGTGCTGGGATTACAGGTGTGAGTCACTGCACATGGCTAGAAACCCATCAGTACAATTTCCGAAAGTACACTTCCTCAGCTCTAGGTACTTATTAGACTCATTCATTTTGACATATTGCATAATATGATAATTTCCTAAAGTGCTGATGTTTGTAAATTATTTGTCTTCTACTATAGGGTCCCAGGCTAACTGCATGAAGAGTATGACAATCCCCTCAATATCTATGATAAGGCATTTTTTTCTCCTGTTTTTTTATAGTTTATCTGATTCTTCATATTATTCAACTGTCAGTGTTTACTGTTATCAGAATTCTGGCTTAAACTCCTTGCTTTTTCATTAGAATTTTGTCAAAGGTTAATGAAATAACATTTCTTGAGTATCCAGAGTATGCCAGGTCCTCTGCATAATATTTTGTATAAATCATCTCATTTAATCCCTAAGCAACAGACACTTTCCTTCTTGCATTATAGATGAGAAAACGAAAATCCAATTTGGTAGTATGCCCAAGGTTTCAGTCATGGCTAAGTGGTGAACCAGAGATCAAAACCCAATGGTAGTTTTATTAAGGAAGACAGAAAGTTATTGCAATAGATGGTTAATAAAACTTCATGATTCTTTTAATTTCCTACATCTAAAGATATTTTTCTGGTATCTTGAAAAAAAATCAAGTGTTAAAGGGGGAGGCTAACAGTATTGGGTTTGGCACTTCATGTATATTATCTCATTTAATTCTCACAACTTTACACCCCAGGTATTACCTCCACTTTCCAAGGAATAAACAGAAGTTGAGGGAGGTAAAATATTTGGACTAACACTGTAGACAAAGTAAATGGTGAAACTAGAATAGCAGCAACTCAAGCCCATTAGGTTCTAAAACACATTCCATTTATAATAAGGAAATCACTTTCATCTTTTTTTCTAATTAATTAATTTTTTAGAGACGGGTTCTCACTCACTCTGTCGCCCAGGCTGGAGTGCAGCGGTGAGATCATAGCTCGAACTCCCGGGCTCAAGCAATCCTGCTATCTCAGCCTCCCAAGGGACTGTGACTATAGACACACACCACCACGCCCAGCTAATTTTTTTATTTTTTATAGAGACAGGTGTCTTGCTGTGCTGGTCTCAAATTCCTGGTCTCAAGCAATCCTCCTGCCTCGGCTTCCCAACATTCTAAGATTACAGGTGTGAGCCACTGTGCCTGGCTGGAAATCACTTTTATCTTGAATTATTAGGTAACAAGCAATTTTCACCATTCTTCAAAAGCCCTTAAGTTTAAAAAGTAGACTGCTTGGCCATTGGGGAAAAAAAGGCAAATTCATGTCTTAAAGAACACTACTATTTAATTTGGAATGAATTAGTTTTAAAAATTCTTTAAATTATTTCAAATTCTTTAAATTATTCAAATATCTTGCCATTATATGACAGGTACCTTACCTATATATTTACTCAAAACAACTTGTGCTGCTGGAATAGCATTCATCTGGAGGATGTTGTACTTGTAAAGCTCTGTTTCTCTGTTGCTTTTATCTTGCAATGTTGTGCAGACCCAATATGCATAACCTATTGCTCCCTCGGTCTTTAAAAAAGCCAAAGTTAACAAGTGGACATAGGGTAATAAATATGCCAATAAAAATTAGGAAATAAAACAATGCACCTTCAATACAATAATTATCACATCTTAGTCTTCTTTAAGTCAACTGTTACATGCCTTGAAATGAAGAGTCATTATGATAAAACATAGCCAAGAACATATTTAAATCACTGGTTCCAATCCTAAGTAGAAGAATCAAACAGGATAAAATGCAGAAAACAGAGCCACATTTCATGAGTTGGTTTTTCTCTCCTCAGCACCATTCCCACGGGTCAAACTAAAAAAAAGAATTCTAAAATATTTTCATAAATAAACTAGAAATCTCAACCAAGTCTAGTCCTTATTTCCTGTCTATTTTTTTTCCTAGAGTCTCAGTTTCTATTCTACATGACTGCTACTGTATCCATCAAATCTCAATGTCATTTCTTAATCAGCTCTGAATGCTGTAAGAAAATGAAAACTACAAGTTCTTTAATTAAAGTAGCTTATCTGTTCCTAAAAAAGAATAAAGAGTAGAGACAACGGCTGTCATTAACATCTTATGCCACTATCTACTCACTTCCTTGACAAGGATAATACTTGTTTCATTAATGAATCCTCAAGAAGAACGTTCAAATTCTTACATGCATACTGAGTTCTGTAGTGTGCCTGAAGAGATCCATGGTGTCATAACTTCCAACTGTCTCAGCAATAAGAGCCTACAAAAGGAAAAAGAGAGGTCCTTAATGAGTTTAAAACAAAATAATAATAATAATAATGATAATAAATGAAACAGGAAGAATCAAAAGTTTACTAGCTGTGCTTAAAAGTTAATTTAAGTTTCACTTTTATTGTTACCATTTTAATTAAATCTATCAGTTACCTCCTGAAATAAATTATTTTTAAAAACAAAAATACTTCGAAAATAATAATTAAAAAGTAACTTAGGTGATTCTGATGAGCCTCTAAGATCTACTAACTAGAGCACTAGTACTAGAAATGAGGTCCCTGAACCAGCCTCATCATCTTCACTTGGGAGCAGTTAGAAATTAAAATTCTTGGGCTCCCTGGGTTCAAAAAGTGACATAGGGATTAGCACAGCAATGCCACTGCTCCCAGATGCTACCACAGTGAATAGGAATAGGAGTTTGCCTTCCTATGTCTGCTTCACTTATTAACTAGAATTAGACTCAAGAGTCAAAAGTATAATAAAAGATATCTAAACCTTAATTAATGATTTTCTGATAATGGTGATGCTCCTACTATTCTCTGAACCAAAACAACTGACCACTTACTAATTCATTACAATTTCTCAACTAGGTAAGATGCTGGAGATCACTCAGTCCAATCCCCTTCTTTTTCAGAAGTGATATATTAAGGTAAAAGAATCAGTCAGTGACAGGTTTAGACTAGTAACCAAGCATCCTGATTTCTATTTAGCAATGCAAAAATCTAAACTTGGAGGAGGAAAGAACATTCAACAAGTGGCAAATCAAATACGAAGATTTTATGGAAAATGAGAAAACATAATAATCAAAATGACTTTTCTAAATGTGTATTTTCTTTGTAAATGTGAGTTAAAAAACAGAGTCCTGGGTTATTTTTTAGGCATAGTAAGGTCAGAGTGATGGGGTTCCAAGGCCCTCAAAATCAGAGTTTAATCACCACAAGCTGTGTGAGCTTAGCCACAATACTTAGGATCTCTGAACTTCAGTTTCCACATCCAAAAAGAGAGTATAACATCAACCACATCTCAAAGGATTGATGATGGATTGACCAAAATAATGTATACAAAGAGCTAAGCACAGTGACTGGCACAAAGTAAGCCCTCAAACACTACTTGTTATCATTATGATCACTGTTATTCATATCAACAGGTTTTTATATCAATTTTTATTAATAAGCTATTTATATAAATGTTTATTAACAACTATATGTTATATATCTTACTTGTCCAATCCAGCACATTAAATAAGATGGATCAAGGGATTGAGCCATTTTGAAAGCTTCATGAGCTTGCTAGGAAAAAAAAGGTAAAAAATATCACATCATTTTATAAACTTAAATTGCTTAAGTTTAAAAAGCACAAAATAAGAGAATAAGAAAAGTTAAACACATTACCAGAAATATATATGAACCTAAAACTTCACTGCTCAAGCACAATTAGCAATGCTTAAAGCAGTGTTTTAGCTACACAGTCCTAGAACACTCCTGGGTGCAAGATTTCTCTACAGGTAAGAAGTTCTGGTTCTCAGCAAAAGGGCAATATATGTGTCTACCATGCAGTCTGCAGAGCTTTTAACCAATCACACATCCATTTGCTATCTACAGGCTTGAAGGAAATGATTAAGTTAGGTTGTATCCATTCCCCACTCTTTGAGCTTACCTGGGAGGGTAAGAAATAAAAACCAATGAAGTCCTAGACATGTATCTGCCTCTGGAGAAAGACTGGTAAACAACATAATTTTGCACTAAGCAGTCACGATACTTTGAAGATGCCTCACGGACATATTAACTTGCGTGCTTTTCTTTCCACTATAAAAAATAACTTAGTATACACGGCTTTATGGTGTTTTCTCAATAATCTATTAATATGTACAGCAGAAAACAGTCTTATTTTTCCTATAAAAAAGTAAGCCCATGGGCATCATGGTGCCATGCTATAATAAAACTTCATTCATAGCTTATTAACTAAGACAATGCTTCATTTAAATTTTTTTAAAGATATGTTCAAATTTTAAAATCCAAATTAATATTTTCTTTCAATCTATTTATAATCTTCTAAAGCCAGTCCTTTTTTGCAGTGACTTAATGTATCCTGAGAATATTACAGAAGCTTTTTTAAAAGGATCAGATTCAATATACTGGCTGAAATACAAAACGGTTCAGATGTGGTATTACCTACAGATTTGTGGAAACTTTCCAAACATGACCTATAAACATCCTCCCAGTTACTTTAGCTCCAATTTTCTAATGTATAACTGCTCAAGTATGACAAATTACACTGTGGTATTTAAAGGGATTAATATCCACTAAAGCCAAAACCTAAATCACCCAAGAAAAGGTTAAATTTAAGCTGCTAGAGAGTACTAATTGTCTCCCTTACCTTCACCCACCCCACACCCAACACAGTTTACACAGGACTTCCATTACACGTGCATAGATAAAAAGAAATACACCCAATTAATTCATAATAGAATTATTTTAATCTGTAAATGAAAAACCGACATAACTGGTTTTAAAACCGGAAGTTTCTTGAGTGCCATGGAAAGGAAAATAAATATCACACATTCATAATTCAGCATAATAATTTGAATGTCATCAATGAACTGGCATACTGGAGAACAAACTGAATAGATAATATTATACAAAGCATTGCTCCACAAGAAGTTGAGCTGTTATGAAGAGATTATACATAGAAAATGTACTTTATTTTTAATATGACAAAACAGACAACACATTTACCTCAATGTTTTCATTTGCAAGGTATAACACTCCCAAGTTGGTCCACGCAACAGCATTCTAAAAAACACACACACATATATATTTTTAAATTAGGCCCCTTGTCTACTTGAAAGTCTCAGAAAAGTAGTAACACTAAATTCTAAAGTTCTTTTTCACACACACTTAGAACACTCACAATTTGTTCTGACTGGATTGATTTGATGAAACAGTGCTGAGCAAGGGCATAATTTCCAATACCTGAAAAAGATGAAACTAAACTTTGTTACCAGAAACACACAATCTTCTAAAAATATTGAAGTGTGTTATTCAATTCTTACCACTGTAACACGCAACCACACCAAGAGCATTCCAGTATAAGTGATTATTACTGTCGAGTCTCACTGCTTTTTTCAGACACTGAAAAGAAGTTAAATTACATTAATTTTTATTTCTTAGAATATCAGCATTTATATCAAGATAAATGTGGTTTTACGTGAAAACACTATTCATTTTATCAAAACCATCTTTCAGAAAAGCACTTAGTTTTTTTTTTAAGTTTATAAAAAATTTCTCAAAACCATACATGTAAAGATTTCTCCAGCAACTCTTTAAGATCATTCATGTCACTGCCTGTTTCTGCTAGATGTTGGGCTTGGCGATAATAATTAATTCCAAGATCACACCATGTATTAGATGTAGACATCAGTTTTAATGCACGACCATAACATCTATGGAAATATAAAAACAAATGTTATGCTTTGTTTAATGTCCTAATTCGGTCTGAATGTCATTAACTGGCAATCTTTATAAATTACCTTGCTCCAAGATGGAGGAGCTCATTTTTCTTTAATATTTGTTTTCCTTCTTTCTGACCTAGAAGGACTCCTAAAACATTAACATTCACTTTAGATGGTGAGACAGCATACAAACTGGTGCAAGCATCCCCAACTAGCTTCCAAAGGCAGGACACATCAGTTCGATACTGCAGAGCCCTAAAAAAAGAAACAGTGTGATTCTTACAAATTATTTCCAAAAAGCATGGGGTTTATCTCCCTCATTACAACTTTACAATTAAAAGAGAAAAATTGTACATGCAATCCTAATTAAGAGTTACTTCCTTAGTTAAGCACTGTGAATGTTTTACCAATCTCCTCCTAACTGAATTATATCATATTACCTCCCAAATAGGAAGATAAGGGAGGCAGAGAGGGAGGAGTTGATTATTTTAAATTCAGTGCCAGAAATTTTGCAGACTTTTTTTTTGTACTCTTTACCATTTTTGCTAGAAGTAGCAGAAATCACACAAATAAATCCAAAAACTTTCCAGGACCAATTTACTTTTAATATTAAATTTTATTAACTATACTCTTTTTGTTTGTTTAAGCAATGACAAAGGCAGTAAAGTTGGTAACTCTCTTAAAATTGACAATTGTAAACTGAGGTTTTTGCTTTTAGACCTTGCTTCATGATATAGTTTGAATGTGTCCCTCAAAAGTTCATGTGTTAGAAACTCAATCCCCAGTGAAACAGTGTTGAGAGGTGGGACCTTTAAGAGGTGATTAGGTCATGAGGAATGGATTAATGCTATTAACTAAGAATTGGGTTAGTTTTATCATGGAAGCGGGGGGGCTCCTCATAAAATGTTAAGTGTTTAGTCTCATTTCTCTCTTTGTCTCAAGTTTTCGCCTTCCACCCTTCTGACAAGGGAATGCCCTCACCAGATGCCAGCACCATGCTCTTAGACATCCCAGCTTCCAGAACTGTGAGCCAAATAAACTTCTATTCTTTACAAATTTCCTACCCTGTGGTATTCTGTCATAGCAGCAGCAGATGGACTAACACACCTCAAACTATAAAAGACTAGAAAATGTATCAAGTATATTTGATGGTCCAAAGGATTTTTATTCTGAGACCAAAAATAATAAAAAATTAAACATGAAAATTGTGAAGATCCACATTCATAGAAGAGCACATTGAATGGATGAGCTCAAAAAGTAAATTAAAATATTAATTAGGGTGATAGTACTTCTTCTTAGAATGAGAAAAATCTCAGTTATATATTTCTCTTCATTTTTCTCTTCTCAAAATCTTATAAATAAAACACAGCAATTTCATTTCAGCCAAGTTCCGATAATCAGCTATCACAACTGCTATGTTATTGGCAGATGGGTAAGCAGATGGAACATTTTTCATAGCCTTTTCTACTCGTGGAGTCCAGCCAAAAATCATTTTCCAATGTCTTTCTGAAAAAAAATATTAGTTATTGCAGTCATGACTGAGAGCTCACTGTGAGACTCAGAAGGAAGGACAATACTGTTTGGAGCTCCCTTGCCTAAATATGTTAGAAAAAGTTCTAAAATTGACAGCATAAAATGAGAAAATTAAAAAAAAAAAAAGTTAAATAGAGGAAATTTTAACCACCTAAACTCTTATCTCCTTTTAAGTTCAATAAAAAATATATGTAAAGTGAAATGACTTCTATCATCCTTACATAATAACTGTGGTAGTATGAATTCCTTTAAAGCCTAGAAGTAAATACAAATTTGGGGGTTATTAAGTTTTATATAGCACTTTATAATTGCTTGCGTTACATGTTATCGAGAATAAAATTTCCTAGGCTCAGGAAGGCAGTACTTGTAGCTAAAGTATTGTCACCCAAAGGTTCCCATTTACTCGTAAACACCAATTCAAATACAAAGCATGACCTCTTCATAGTAACTTTCTCTTGCGAAAGAACTACATTATGCAATAATTCAAAAGTAGCAATAAAATTCAGTGAGAAAAAAAGGGTTAGGTTTTTATTTCATATTGGTTCATATGAAAAGCAATTCTGGAACAACCAATAAATAGAAAGCAGAGGAGAAAATAAATAGGAAAAGAAAGTAAGGAAAGCACAAGAAAGATCAGAGCAAAAAAATTCAAATTTGCATCTATCTTGTGGGCTTTTTAAAGGCATCTACCACAAATAATACTTCTGCTCTAACTAATGAATTCATCGTTTATAAAATGCCAAATTTACTCAAATTTTTCTGATTCCTTTCTTGTCATCAGACACATCACTTTTTTCCTGCACAGTTTCTCTCCAGGGGTAATCAGATTTTTCATTTCCCCTTACCTTCAGCCCTACCAATAAGCCTAAATTAAGCTCCTGCCACTGAATGTAAAGCACATTGTGTACCTGAAGCCCTGTTTCCAATAGTTCCAACTAGGGATACTCTCATTTCTAGTCCTCCTGAAAGAGAACACCAACACACGGTGTCGGAGCTGTTGCTCCACCACCACTCCTGCCTTTCTACTCTTTCCTACAGACTTAGCATGCCAGCCATCACTAAGAGCACAAGACAGTGTTTCTGTTTCCCCAAGTGCAAGATTAATACAATATGTACTTATAGAATTAGTTGGTTCGTCTGTTTTTCTTTACGTTTGACATTCTGAATAACTGCTATATCTAACAGAGTACATAAAATGATTTTCTAAATTTGACTTCATTGTAATATCAAGAAAATAAACACAATAAATAATAAGAATACTAACCAAGTAAAATATTCCAGTGCTTTTTCTATGTAGTCTACAGCTTTCCCATCAAGATAGTCAACTAGAGCTGCTTTTGCCATCATGAGATAGCATTCGCCCAAACCTAAAATCAGATAAGTTTGTAGTTCTTACTAAAACATATAAAACAAACACATAAAATGAACTTCAAATAAATTTACTGGTGTTATTTTAAAGCCATTTTCAAAAAAACAAAACTTAATGGTGGTATTTGATAAAATTATATTTAAGCATGATATTGCATACCTTTAGTATTCAAATGGAAGAATAGAATTCAAATGGAAGGATTCTGTTGGAATAAACATGCACTAAAAGTTATAGAACATTATCTATGGAAACTAAGAATTTCCTTGGCTTTGGGCAAGTTACTTACCTCTTAAAACCTCAGCTTCAAAAATGGGGACATCATCTAAATGCTACTCTCTATCATATTATTAGTTATTAACTACTGTGAAACAAAATTTGATTTTCTTATATTAAAATCTGTATAGCAAACTTTAAGCTCTATGAGCTCTCCTTCTCTTGAGGAAAGAGCTTTATAAAATTTTTTTAAAAAAGTTTCAAGCCCTAAGCTATATGTCACTTAAAACATAATACTTATATCTGATTTAAACCTCAATTGTTTCCTTGAAAAGGAAATGGGAGTAAAGGTCCAGCCTTTTCTTAAATGGTCAGATATAATCACAAAATATTCAGATTATACACAGATGGTAGTGTTTTACTTTATGTTACCAAAAATAGTTTGTAATATATAGAAAAAATAGATATGTATGGAGAAACTGAAATCAATTTATATCATTACAAAACAATGCAAATTGCCTCTAAAGTTTAAAATTTTTTTTAAATGAACTTCTATAACTTACAAAGTAATTAAAAAGTACTAAGATATTCTGGGGTATAGTGAATTAATTATCAAAATATAAGAGCGAGGAAATTCTTATTTTAGAGATCCATTTTTAGAACCAATAGCTATCATGCTATTTGTCTAAAAGTTAAATATCTATCATCACTATTTACTTACTGTTATGAAACAAGATTTGATCTTTTTATATTCAAATCTATATAAACTATATTATAAGAGGTTCATACCGGATGCTTGCTGTTGACTAAAGAAGTCCTTTTCAAGTTATTCAATACATTAAGATAGGAAACTGACTCAAGGATTTTATACTTCAGTATCACAAAAGTCAAGGGAGCTATTAAAAAGAAATTACCTTTCAAAGCAGGCACATAATCCTCTGTCTTGTTAATGATCAGCTGGTACTGAGCTACAGCCTCCTTGTATTTGCCTAGGATTTGCTGTATTGCTGCAACCTTAAACACGCTGTATGTGGATTCTGGGTTCAGCTCACTGGCTTTCGTGAAGGATTTCAAGGCTGTTGTATAGCCACCTCTGCTTAAGTATGCCTCTCCTAATGATTCCCAACAATTGAAATCCTTTGGGTCTGCCCTTAATGCTGCCTGCAAACTAAAATTTCAAGAAACAGTAAGAGAACTAAAAGTAACAGAGCTATTTCAACATCTAAAAGGAAAATATAAAATAAACAATTCAACTGAATCACATACATCTACGGCTCCTTCTATTTATAAAAGTGTTATTTAAAGTAGGTAAACCTATTCCTTTTATGACTTGATTTTTTTTTCAATACTAAGAAATTTTATTATAATTTCAAAATAAATAAGAATAAAATACTTTTTGGGAAAGTGCTGACCAGAATTTCTTTCCTTGATTATCTGGAAAAACTCTGGTTTTCTATCCTACCAGGACAGTTGTACATTTCAGTTTGCCTCATCTATAAACCCCCAACACCAATCCTTCTACCAAACAGAAATATTATAGTTGAAATATAGAAACAATAGGCATGCTTTAAATTTCTGATCAAATTTTATTTCTATGAAAAATTTTAAAATGCCTGTATTTTAGATATTAACATAAATCAGAAACTTTATCTTGATTCAAACATATTTTTATACTCTTCAGTTCAAACCAAATGACTCAAATTGATATATAGGAGCCACTCTAAAATGCCCTTCAAGCTGCTAAATGTCAAAACAATGCATGTCAGCAGGAGAACAAAAAAGATATGTACCTCAGCTTCTCAATACTACTTAAATTTCTATTGAGAACCTACCATACATATGACACCATTAAGACCTGACTTCACTAGACCGGCTAGCTCCTCAACAACAGAACATCATTTCATCTATTTCTGCAATTCCACTGCCTTGCAGACAGTAAATACCAATCGACCATAAATAAAATTTGTTATTTCTTCTCTCAAAATGCAACCTGGTAAGGGTCAACTTGTAAAGTTCATTGAGTATATATGAAGTTTAATTTAAGGAACCATTATTTTGTCTAACATAGTTTAAATACATAAGGTGCCTTACTCAGCCACTGCTTGAGAATGTTGACCAGCTTTCAAATAGTACAGTCCTCGCCTAAGCCAGGCCCATTTTGCTGTTCCAGCACTTGCCTTCTGAGTTACTGTTGTTAGGATAGCTAAGGCAGTTTCCTAATGATAACAAAATACTATTATTAGAGATACTACATATCATAAAAATATGGAACACTCAAGTAAAGTACACAAATATATTTCATTTCCCACTTCTGATTTTTTAAACTTATACCAATATACACCAAACTATACTTTCAACAATAAATGATGAATAATTTAATATCTGCCAATGAAAAGAAATTTTACTCTGTTTATAAAGAGAAGTGAAAATATTCTATTGCATCTATAAGGAAAAATAAAAACTAACGCAGGCCGGGCGCGGTGGCTCACGCCTGTAATCCTAGCGCTCTGGGAGGCCGAGGCGGGCGGATCATTCTGAGCTCAGGAGTTCGAGACCAGCCTGAGCAAGAGCGAGACCCCGTCTCTACCAAAAATAGAAAGAAATTAATCGGACAGGTAAAAATATATATAGAAAAAATTAGCCGGGCATGGTGGCGCATGCCTGTAGTCCCAGCTACTCGGGAGGCTGAGGCAGAAGGATTGTTTGAACCCAGGAGTTTGAGGTTGCTGTGAGCTAGGCTGACGCCACGGCACTCGCCCCAGGCAAGAGCGTGAGACTCTGTCTCAAAAAAAAAAAAAAAAAAAAAAAAAAAAAACTAATGCTAACTTTCAAGTATACACATGTAAAAATATTTTCATTTACATATTCAGGATTAAAAAACAAAAAGGCAGTAGTTATTAGACATACCGTATCTTCAAGCTCCACACTTAGGTCAACTGCTGCAGCACCAGATTCAGCATCAGTGTCATCTAATTCAAAAGCTTTCCTGTAACATCCACGGGCTCTGTTTTTATCTCCCACTACATCTCTGTAATAATGACCTAAACAGCAGAAAACTTTGCCCATGTATGAATCCAGTCTTGCAGCCTTTGAAATAAATATTGATAATAACAGAATATCAGAAGTTTATTTGCACGAGTATGTTTAAAAATACAAAGGATAAATATACAGATTAAAAAAAGAAACAATTTTATTAAACATACAAAAATATGCCAAAACATCCTTTAATATAAGATTTAAAACAGACATGAAAGCTGGTCCTCACTGCTTATATAAACAGAAGTAAAAAAACATTATTTCTTTGGTAAAAGAAATGTGAAATTAGAACTATTACTAATCTGCTCTTATAAGTCAAGATAATAATGTAAGACTTGTAGATGTTAAACATTTAAAAAAATAAGTTAAACATCTAGACTTGTGTGCCTATAAAACTACAGTGGACGTTACCTAAAAACAGTATTGTTTTCCAGAGATAATTATGCCTCACTTTCTGTAACACATATTTCTTAAAAAGCAACTTTTACATTTTATGGTTTAACTTTTTCCTTCAAAACCCACATAACATCCTCGTAAAACCTTATATGTGACAGATAAACCACAAAAAGGAGTTAAGAGTACTTCTGAATAACTAACATATAATTATTATTTATGATTTCAAAATGCCATTTCAACTAAGAATTGAATAGTAGCACTTGTTTTACCTTCAGAAAGTGGGTAAGAGCCTTCGTTTTATCTTTTCTTGTCTCTTCACCCATAAACCAGTATGTTAACCCAAGTTGGTATTGATATTCAGCAACTTCAGCATTTTTCTCAAGTGCTCTCTGAAAACTAAGTCAACAAAGGAGAGTAAAAAGGAATATTATAAATACACACGCACTATATATATATATTATATGTATACACACACACACACACACACATATATATATATTTGCTCCTATATAAAATATAGGAGACTCCTAGTTCAAACAAAGTTTGAGTGACTCAAAGATGCCAGATTAGAAACAAGTCATTATTTTAGGATTAGATTAATGAGAAAAAACAATTTGTGAAGAAGAGAAGCTTAAAAAAGCACAATGGCCTTTTAGCACTACCATGTGCTAAGTGTTCAGAGCATATACCAAACATTACATCCGCTTACTGAACATTATGATCAGCTAATTAGATTTGAAACCCATCATAGATTTTTTTATAGTTACTGTGCTACATGCTAAAGACATTTCTTAAAAATATAAGACTTACAGTCTACAAAGATCAAATTTATACAAAATCGGATCTTCATCAAGCCCACTCATTTTGAATTTTTGAAAAATATGATAAACTAATGTGACTGGATCTGTGAGCAATCTATATACCCTTACCATTTTTCTGCTTGTAGATAGTCCTTTTTGGTAAAATGAATCGAACCCTCAAGGGCATGAGCTTCAGCTAGGTCAGGGTAAGAAGAGAGAAGGTCTTCCACAATCTATAAAGCAGGTAACTGTCAATTCTATATCCAAATAACAATGACTTTTAACTTTTAAAAATTGCTCAGTTTGAATTAAAAAACCAACCTTTGTAGCTTCATCTAATGAGCCTTTGTTTACATAGGCCAAGCTTTTAAGAACTAAAAGTCCAGGGATATTATCTGCATCAGAGACCTAGGAAACAATGGTAAAGAATTGCTATAAATCTCCTTCAACACAACCACAGCAATGTTTGCTTTAATTAAAGAATGACCACAGAAGGACAGGGTCCTAATAGAATAAAGACATAGAGGTCCTGATTTCTATCACTACTAACACTTTCATTGTTTGTAACCTTTTTATCAGGGAAAATTTCAAACAAAAGTTTTTTCAAAACAAAAATTTTTTTTGAATTTCTAATTTCAAAAAAAAATTAGAGAGACTAGTATAATAAACCCACATGTACCCATCATCAAGCGCGAAAATTATAAAACTCAAAAGGCTATCTTTCCTCATCTATACCTGCACCCATTTTACCACACCTCTGCTCAGATTATTTTGAAACAAATCCTAGATAACTTTTTATCTATGACATATTAATACTTCAGTATCTATACCTAAAAAATAAGTTTATTTTTAAATGACATAGCCACATTACTATTATCACATCTGAACAAAATCAACAATACAAACTTAGTATCATCAAATTTCCCAGTTGTCTCATAAAATATTTCAACAATTTGTTTTAATCAAAATCCAACTAAGGGCCAGGCGCGGTGGCTCACGCCTGTAATCCTAGCACTCTGGGAGGCCAAGGCGGGTGGATTGTTTGAGCTCAGGAGTTCGAGACCAGCCTGAGCAAGAGCGAGACCCCGTCTCTACTAAAAATAGAAAGAAATTAATCAGACAACTAAAAATATATAGAAAAAATTAGCCGGGCATGGTGGCGCATGCCTGTAGTCCCAGCTACTTGGGAGGCTGAGGCAGGAGGATCTCTCTTGAGCCCAGGAGTTTGAGGTTGCTGTGAGCTAGGCTGATGCCATGGCACTCTAGCCCAGGCAAAAGAGTGAGACTCTGCCTTGAAAAAAAAAAAAAAAGAAAAAAAAAATCCAACTAAGGCAGATACATTTTGATTGACTAGTATGTTTCAAGTCTCTTTTTACTATAATACAAGGTTCCCTTTCATCTCTCTTTTTTCTCTTTTAAAATGTAACCATTGAAAAATATGGCCTATTTGTCACAGTTTCTTACAGTCTGGATTTTGCTGAATGTATTCTCATGGTATTTAACATGTTCCTTGGTCCCTTATATTTTCTGTGAATTAGTAGTTAGGTCTAGAAGCTTGATCTGATTCAGGTGTGGTGTTCTAGCAGGAATATTTCATGTGTGCTTGCACTTGGTTATATCTAATTGTCTTTCTTTTCGTGATGTTAGTAGCTATTAATCCTCAATGCCTACATCTGTTAATTCATTAGAGACTGCAAAATGGTGATTTTCTAATTCTATCATTTCTTCTTTTCTTATTAGGTGGAATACCTCAACAAATAAGTATTTGCTCATATCCTATGCTCATTATTTGGTTATCCTGAAAAATGATTCATTTAGGAAACGCAGGATAAATGCTTTGATTCTTTTCAGCTGGCTTCTTAGCATCCTCCAAAGATTTGTTTTCTTGAGGATGTTTGCTGATTTTTTTTTTTTTTTGTATCATCATGAACACGTGGATTTAAACATATTTGATGTGTTTCAACAGACTACGGTTACTGGTGCCCTCTTTAGCCAGTGAGAATCTCCTTATGCTACCTCCTGAGCCCTTTTGACATGATCCTTTTATAGTTTCCTTGCTTTCTAACATGACAAGATGTTCTGAGCTCATTTTGTACACTTTCTGTCTCAGGTCTGGACTCTTCCAGTTCTCCAAGAAACTTTTCATTTTGTCTTTTTGTGGAAAAAATTATTGGAAAGATCTCTATAAAGCATTTACACAAAAAACATTACTAGTGGGAAAGCAAAAGGAAAATGAGATATCAATTCTTGAAGGATGCTAACAAGTGCTCTAGTTTAAAAGAAATATTATGAAATTCAAAGCCCTCTGAAATATACAATGATTTAAAAAAAAAAAACTGAACTGAAAACTTCCTAATATACTGAGTGATATAATTGTGATTTTACACAAAAAATAGCCTTTACCTGACAAAAAAATCTTTAAGGAACAATGTTGTTATAACTCATAAATTGCTAGAGTTAAATTTTTTCAGTGGGGAATTTCAAATTGCCTGAACCAAAACATTCAGAAATCAGTTTCATTCTTAAATAATCTTTCTTTGAATGAAACACATAAACAACATTGTCTATCATGAAGCTATTATACTAACGTCCTCAATTATTCCTATCAATAGTAAAACATTTCCTGGATAAAAAAAAGTTAGAATCCCAAATTAATAATAATCAAGTAGTAATAAACTAAGAAGGCAAAAAGAAAAGAATAAAAGCTAGAACTAAAGAAAGGAATTGCCTCATGTGAAGAGCCCTATTAGTACTTAACCAAGAGGCAAATAAGTAACTTGAGGAGTTTCCAAGTGTGTGAATGATTTATAAAAGTGCAGATATGGTGAACTCATACCTCTAACACAAAATTTGTACAAAAAAATATTTGTGGTAGGGAGAAAATGGTTGTTGCCTGGTTGATGTGAAACTAATTAAAGTTGAAGGGAAAAACTCAATGATAAGACCACCTGATCAAGAGTACGAAGTGCTTCCTCTGAAGATTCATAATCTGAGAGTTTAATCAATGCTTCTGCTTTCAAACGAAGACAAAGATTCTTCTGATGAAGACTGCTACCAGACACACCCAGATTATCTATGGTCTTCAGAGCTGACAAAATTAAGGACATCTGAATGAAGATGACTGCATCACTTCACTTTTTTTTCTTGTTAAGAATGACATACAATAAATTGCAGATATAACAAGCATAAATTTCCAAAACAATATACATGAAGAATAATTCAAAGGTAAATATAAATTATTCCCTGAATTCTTTATGGAAAGATCTGAATTTAAAACAGAACATATCTGAATTTAAAACCTCTATCTTCACATAACACACAATAAAACCGAACATACTGAAACACAACAATGCCAATCTATATCTGCTACGTAATAAAGGTTAACACTTAGCCAAAGCATCTGTAACAAACATAAGAAATTAAGGATACTGGAAGGGGAAAGAAGCTGAATTTAGAATGACCAAGATGACCTGTTTCTCAATTACAGCAGGTAGGCTCCCAGATGGGGTCAGGCACAGTGAATCACTTTTTATGATTTCCTATCCCCACACTCACCCCATCACATTCAATTCGGCTCTAAGATGTCTAAGAATTCCCTTGTCTACATCAGAGAAATTAAGAACCCATTAAGGTCCTGGACATACCAGAAACTTCCTTGTTACAAAGACAGAATACCTCCACCCACGCCTAAACTGACAAAATTTACAAATGCAGAAAACCTTTGATAAATACTTATTGTCAGTCTAAAATTAAATACACTAGTAGCCATGCATACAGACTTGGCATTTATTTAACCTCAATAAAATTTAAATTAGTCAGCAATTTAAAATGCAAAATATAGCATCTGGGTTTTTAAAAACTACTATCTTTCTCCGTCAAGATGAAAAAAACAAGTTTGGCCACCTTTATGTGTCAACCCAAAAGATGTCAAAAATACCTTGAGTGCATGAAAAAACAGCTTCTTTAGGTCTATGCATTTTGACTTGGGCTTCTGCCAGATGATACCATCCAATTGTGCATAGGGGGCTTTCTTTTAACCCTGAAAGGATTAAAACAATAAAAACAAACAAACAAACAAAAAAAAAGGTTTCCATGACTACTGAAATAAACGGCACCATTATCTACTTTCCACATCAGACCCTGGCCCTCTTCCTCATCTCTCACATTTTATCAGTCACAAATTCACATTGATTCCCCCCATCTATTTCTCTACATATGTTTTTCTCCATCTCTATCACTTCAGTTCAGACTACCACCACCTTTACCCCAGATAACTGTAAGTGCTTGCCATCAGCTACAATGCATTCTCTACATTGTAGCCAGAATATTTCTAAAAATACAAATCAGATTATAAAATTCCTCTCACTGACTCCCCACTGCCCTCGGGATAATGTGCAAACTCCTTAACAAGGTCTGCAAGACCCCTCTACAACCTTACTTCTTGTCCCTTCCCGTACATATATACTTCATTCTCAAATCTTGGCGAACTACCTGCAGTTCCCTGAACAACAGTTTTCCTCCTACCTCAGACTACTTCATAGATTCATCTCTCGGCCTAAAGTGCTCCTCCCATCCCCTTCATCATCTGCCTGGCTTGTATTTGTCATTCAGATCTCAACTTGAATGTAAGTTCTTCCAGAAACATCACACCTGATAAGACTAAGTTAAAGCCATCCCAAGACTTCTATATATATTTTTACATACATACATATATATATCCCTATTTAACAAATGTAAACACTGAGACATAGAAAGTTTAAATTAGTGAATGACAGAGTTGGAATTCAAACCTAGGAAGACTCTAGGGTATGTAGGCATGTTTTTTCCCTTCCATCATAGAAATACATTCCTCAAGGAAAGGCTCAAAGACAAATGCCTACTGACTGAGTAACAACTACAACTTATGTTACATGCTATCCACTATACATTTACCTTCTGTTAGGTTCCTAACAGCATCTTCATACTTTTTGTCTTGTAATGCTTTAACGCCTAAGCCAATGAGGCCTGGACCACTTTTTGGATCCATTTCCACTAGTCTACAACAAAACTGCTGTCCCTCATCAGCAAGACTTCCTGGAATTAAGAGAAAACATTATTAGCGCGCGCACACACACACACACACACACACACACACACACACCCCAAGCTTCTAAGTGCCAAAACCTATACACTTAAATCTCAAAAGCTATTTTATACACCCTTCACTACATCCTGATTCCAGGAATTCAAAACTTGAATGGACCAAGCAAATGCAGAAAATATTAACATTAAAAAATTATGCACTTCCATCTTCTTAAATATTGGAAATAGAAACAACTTTTTCCAGACACTGAATCTGAAGTTATACTCAAGGGTTTTAAATAAGAAACCTATTGCTACTGGCAGTAGGCTAAGCCAGATAGCCTACTGCTTGCCAGGTCTCTCTTTCTTATTCAGCAGTAACAATTTTGGTTGTTAACTGAAGGAAACCCTGCAAAAATGAGTATCTTCATCAATTTCTCTCCCTCGGCAACCATGAACATGGCAGCCAGATCCAGTGTACTCTTCCAGCATCCTAGGATCACTGGATGCTGGAAGACTTACTCACCAGGACACTGCACAAAGACTTTAGCCATAGTCTTCTTATGTTTACAAGCTCAGTAGCACATTTCACATTTCCACATTTTTCTAAAACTATCTTTTTCTATATAGCAGTTAAGCTTATGAAATAATCACCCAATGCCTACATTTATTTTCAAATTTATTTTGGTAAAACAATTTAGTTTAGAAAACATTATATATTTTGTTCTATTTCTGTTTTCTCCAACCTCAATGTTAGGATTTCCATTCCCAGAAAAGCATAAAAACAAATTAAAAATGTGATTTCTGTTTTTGAGTAAGCTGTGAATAGCATTTAAATTAGACAATTTAATAAACTGTCTAATCACACAGGAAAATTCTTTAAAAGTAATTAAACCAACTACAACTTGAAGCAATAAATGTGTGGAACAAATAATTTATCTGAATAAAAAACCTGATGTTTTAATATCTATATAGAACATATACCCCCAAACCACATGTGGAACCACTGTTTCAGTCATAGATGTCAAAAGTAAATTACTTGCATATCATTAATTTACATACTTCAAATCTTTCAAAACCAGGTGCAAATCAATGTATAATCCATAAGTAACATGTCATATTCTGCTTTAGAAATCTAAGTTAGCACCAAAAAAAATTCATAATGGCTAAAGAATTAAAACTTCAGTATTATTTGGTAAAATACAAAAACAAACTGAAAGAAATACTATTTTGATTAGTAAGCCCACAAAAAAGACACAAGCCTGCTACTATTCATATTATGCTTCCAGGCATGGATTTCCTTCTGTTAATATGTTCTCGCTATTGCTTCCATAAATATGAATTCCAAGAATAGATGTGCCTAGTTTCATATATCCTATTTCCTCCCAAGCAAACCAGTGGCTTTTTCCTTCTCTATCCAGTAGTTTTATTTAAACTAGACATTGTCTACATTAGGCATCAGAATCACCTGGGGGAATTGTTTTAAACACAATATGCTGAGCCCTACCCCTACAGTTTCTTACTCAGTAGGTCTGATGTTAGACCTGAGAATTTGCATTTCTAACAAGTTCTCAGGTGATGCTTATGCTCCTAGTCCAGAAATCACACTTTAAGAACCAAAGATCTACAGCATTTGTTAATACTATATACCACCTTTATTATTAGTCTATATATACCCTGCCTTTGTTGCCTCTGTAGCTAAATGGTAACTTCTGGAAAGTAGAGATTAGCATGGTATCTTACACATGGTAGGTGTTCATTAAATATTGTGATGATCCTTTAAAAATACCATCATGAACTTATGTTCAAAAAGGTCTTTAGTCTCTTAATGGGTAATGGCTGAGAATTACTACAGAAAATTTAAAATCTTTACCATCCTAAAAAAGAAAAAACATAGCTATTAAAATTTTACCTTCAATCTCTCCCCATCTGAGTCAAAATTCTCTTCCTCCATGGAAACATAATTCATGACAAACTATCTTAGCTGCATAAACTGCCCTAATTACAAAAAAACACATCCATCCAGGATGAAGAGAGAAGTCAATCATGCATCTCATCTCTCCATTGATCATTCACACGCAGGGTCTCTAAAACTGCACACAGGTAAGCAAAGTGTGGGTAGGGGCATGAAAACAATTTCCAAAAGGCTGAGATAAATACAAACAACTTTTAAAACAAGGTAAACCTTCCTAACATATTCCCTTTGCTAAAGCCTGGGAGCACAATTATAAAAATGAAATAAGATTTTGGAAGACTGTGTTCATGTTTAGCCATGAGTAACATTCTCTGCATATGATCAAGTGTCGCTTAGAAGAATTTTCTACAGTGTTCCTGAAAACTAGCAACAGTGAGAACAACACTAAGATCCCTGTGTAAAGAGACATGAAGTATTCAACTCCCAATCCTCTTCCCCATACTAATTCTTATGGAGAATACTAAATAAATACTTCAGTGGAGGATAAAAAGAGAGAGGAAATAGACTTTGTTGCTTTTATTTAACTTACCTGCTTTTTTTAACATTTAAAGGACTCTACAATTCCAGATTTAATGACTGTAAAAGAGTTTCACAATATTATTTTTATTTCTCAAAAAGTCAAGCTAGACTTGGGGCTGATGAATGCCAAAATTCCAAGGGTAAAGAATATTCTGAGGAGGTCCAGGTTGGATGCTAAGTAATAATAATGGAATTGTTTCTTAAAGTTTACTATAAAAAAAGGTAAGGTTTTCTTTTTTTAAATAATTAATTCATTCCTGACATCCTAAAGAAACTGATAAATATTATAGAATTTTTCTTTTAAATAAATACAGTTGAGAGGAAAAAAATATACAATTTGATGGCATTTATGTCTTTATTTTCACCTGGATTTTCTAATAGTTCTAGAGCACAAAATCTTAAAGAAGCTCTTTCTGCTTGAATTTGAAGAACCAACCTTTCTTATCCTCCCCCATTTCAACAACAAAGCAAAATAATTCAAAAAGGTCATTTAGCATGAAAAAAACATTTCAACAGATGACAACTGTGAAAGCCATTATTTGTTATATGAAGCTTTAAAAACTGAGTCATACTGAAAATGAATCTTCAAGTCTCAACAGGAAAGGCAGGACAAAGGAGACTGAAACATATTTGTCCTCAGTGGAAGAGAACCCAGTGATTAACTGCTGTAAAGTAGCAAATTCTGCAGATACTGAAGAACTTTGGGGGAGGGAGGGTCAGACTTTAGAAACCTTACAGATTTTTCAGAAGTTCTTAATACACAGAAAGTTTGGTTTAGAGGAGCAAAGGAAAAAAAAGTATTCTGCATTAACTATTAAACTTCCACCCCCAGAATAATTTTACCTTGGAATGTACCTAAACCTGAACTACTCAATTCTGCAACTTCTTGCAACCAACAATTCAGAGGGGTAAGAACTCTTCCTTAGTTTTACCATTTGTGTAAATAGTCACCTAATGACTCCTTTTTGCATGACACAGACCTCCCTTTCTTTCAATTCTGCACAATAACCATCTCCAAAGTCTCTTCAAAAATGATTTTTTTTCACCTAAGCCAACATAATTTCTAATCAATCAATATAATCTCTTCACTATCTCTTATTAGAGCACTGTCAACTACAGAATTTATGTACAAACTATTTATCCTATTTTTCCATTATTTGGTAGACTTTTCGGAATATAAGATCCATTTTTACTTAACACATCCGCGTTATAGGTATATTTATGCTTACTGAGAAAGCATTCCATCAGTCCTTAAAAAGAAATTCCAAAGTATTCACTTGTGCCACCTGGCATGTGAGCAGGCCAAGACTGAAGTGCAAACCATTAATAGCTGAGCAGAACTAGATAGAAAAGAGTGAAAACCAGCCATTAATTTCTCAACATAATTGTATAATAACAGCAGAAAAAGAGATGGAGAGATGGGTATCAGAGTCCATACAATAAAGACAATTAGCCCATTTATCTTTGGAACACATTGAGTTTTGTGCTAAAATGTGAACAAACTGGGTGATTTTTGGAACTAAGCTTACTATCAGAGAAAAAAGACACAAAATACACTTCTTAAGTATGTATGCTCCTTGTGCTGAAAGTCTCTTAGTGTTCCTCATCCTCCTTGGCCTAATTAGCCCTTTCTTCGTGGAATGCTCTTGCCAGGCATCACTACTGCAATTCTTCTCCTCCCCCTCTGAAAGCTTACTAGCCTTTCACATGCTTCACTTTCTCCTCCTCTCCCCTTAATGCGTTAGCCCAGTTTCTGGATTGCTTTTCTTTTTATACCTACTAACCATTTCTACCTATTGTAGAATCATTGTAATCCAAGTTCCAATTTGATCACTTTGATTAAAAAAGATTGCCTTAATAAAGGCCTCCTAATCATAAAATCAGTTGCCTATCTGTCAAGACAGACCATAATCATCTTCTTTCTGAAATGTTCTTTCACTGTGTTGTTTTGTGTTGCTTCCTGTCAGAGTCCTGCACCTTCCTCTCTGACCTCTGCCCTTCTCTGTCCTCCACTTCCTCTCTTCCTCTTCTCCCTCCCTTTCCTTCCAAGACAGCCAGCATTGCCCAATGTACATTTCTCAGTCTTTTCCCCTTCGGTCCTCCTCTGATGTCATCTACTCCACTTCACTTTCACCTACATGCAAATGACTTCCAAACCATGTGTCTAGCCTTAGCATCAATCTCTCATCTGCAAACCACTGATGGGCATTTCCCTTTGACTGCCATTTAACATCTCCTCTTAACAACTTACCTTTCATACAAACCATCATGCCTTACTGGGCCAACTTTTGAGGAGGGCTGAAAGTTAAAATTGATTTTTCCCTCCCTTTACCTCTAAGTAGTCACCTTCATTCTTTTCATTCATCTGTTCCTTTCTATCACCAGTATCATACTCCCAGTTCATTCATTCCTATCACCACTTAGTCTACTCAATCCAGCCTATCTTCTATACAATCTATCCCGCACACCATCTTAACTTAAGACTTTATGCTTCCTAAATCCATTCACTATGATACTTTGTTTTCTTTTCTCATGGTAATGAAAAGTGCTCTTGTAAGTCTATCTTTGACTCAGTTAAAGGAAGAAAAAGAGAATCTGCTTACATGTCACCAAAAACATCCAGGACTGAAGGCAACAGCATTTTTGTTTTTATTCAGACACCCCGCCCAAAAAAAAAATACAAGTAAGACTTATAAAAAATAGCTGAAGTGAAAAGAATCAAAATAGGTGCAATAGTCATTTTCCACCAGGAATTTTCCCTCAGTTATCTCTAGCAGTAGTTTTCAATCATTTTTCTACTATAACACATGTGAAGGCCATTCATATACAAAGCATTCCCAAGTATATGCTCATTTAGCAATCAAGTGAAAAAAAAATTAAAGGGATTAGTAAAGCTCTGCAATAATTTATAATCACTACCACAATGGTGCATGTAATATTATTTCTATTTCAGTGACTGACTTCTGTGAACTTGTTCACCTCAAGTGAATATAGGCATGGACAGGAGTGATATTCAAATTATTTAAAAAGCAATTCTATTTAGCGCAGACACTGACAAAAAGGACAGAAGCTGGTGAGAAACACCAATATGGCCAGCCTTCTGTAAACTGCCTGAATACCAAACTTGGACACAACACATCCACAGCTACAAGTTTGCCAACTCCTAGAAAGCTAGTTATCATCACTTCTCTCTTCCCCCAAAGAAAGTACATGAAGATGCAGTAACATGAAATAGATACAGCGATATACTCTCCAACTTGAATATGTTCTATTTCATTAGAAAAGGTCATTCACAAACTTCATTACTTTATAATATTACAGTATTCATAACAATGTACTTGTGACATTGTCACATAACATCAACACTGAGAAAGTTGAACTTTCCCAAAATCCTTTTCATAATATTCATGGTCCCATGTAATACAGTCCAACCTGTTTCGTCAAAATATACCTTAGTTATTCCTTCCACTATAGCAAACAAACCTATTTTACTATTCCTAAAAAAATGCATCTAGCTCCACACCTTTGCTCACGCCATCTGGAGTACCTTTCACCTCCTCCTGTTTGTCTAATATCTAAGGAAATTTCAAGAGCCACCCCCCTCAATTTCCACCATCAAAAAGACTTCACTGATCAACAACGAATTCAATAACTCGTAATTCCTCTCTATCACTGTACTTCCCTATATCTATTAACCTTTTTGTGTAAACAAAGACTACATATTGCACTTCCTTTTATGTCCAGAAACACTGAAACAATACCTTATACATGGTAGGCATTAAAACACTTTCTGATTGATAGCAGCATCACTCCCACATAATCACATGCCTCTAGGACACACAATATGATAAATAAGAAATTACCTGATTCAATTAAATGCAAACAAAGCACTTCTAATGGATACTGTACAGTAGGATAGATGTTTATCATTCCTTCACAGGCCTTCTTCAGCCTAGCAGTCTCATGAGGAAACTTGAAAATATAAAAGCAAAATAAACTAAATTTCCAGTCATAGTAAAATGTATTTGTGAGCACTTTCCCAATGAGAAATATATAACAGTCATATTAGAGATTTAAAAAATCAACTTACTTTGGATAAACACTGAATGAAATGCCTATAAAGTACTTGGTGATCTTCACTAGGAATCTTATCTGATAAGTCCAGTGCATTCTCAAAAGCAGTTAAAAGCTGAAACGAACAAAAAAGCTATCATCTGTAGCATATAACTTCAATGACAAATGTGATAAATGGTTGAATGTATAAGACTCCTTTATACAAACTGTACCTTTAACTAGGCCCTGACAATTTCAATGAGGAAAAAAATGTGTATACGTAAATTCTGGAGTGCATTCTAACTCCAACTGTCTATTACACTGCATTGAACTAGTGACAATATAAATTTAACAACATTAATTTAACAAAACATTCTTCTAAGTGCTTGCTGTTGCCTACAAAGCAACCAGAGCATAGTCTTAAATGCTAGTATAGATGCTATTGCTCACATCATTTTTAAAACATCTCTTCTGAGATCACTAGCATATGCTTTGAAACATCTTCAATGGTAGTAAATCTTCAACCTTTAAAAAAAAATTTTATGGAACTGAGTTATATTTTTGGTAAAAGAAAAACAGATATGATGGAACTAAAATGAAATCACTTCTTTTACACAGTATTAACTGATTTTGAAGGAAATTCCAAGAGGCCTTCTAAATATTTCTTGAGCAAGAACAACAATAGTAGAATCCAAGGCAAGCACTTTAAAGTACTTCATACCATTCATTTGGTTACACGTTCTGCGTTTTTAAAATGAATATTCATGACTTAAAAATCCATAATACCTCAAATTTTCTTTGGAAAGTATGCTATAAAGTCTACATAAATAAGTAAAATTTTACTGCTCTGATAAAATTAACTATCTTTCAAAGAAGGAAACTTAGCTTCAACAGTCTAACTAACATAACAGGTTTTTTAAAATAGTAATAAAATTATTCCAAATGAAAAACAGATGACACATCTTTTCTGAACACTCAGTATTCAAGGTGATAATAAACCCCCCAAAAGCCTTTTTATCCTATTCTTAACAGTTAGAAATCAGTTCTTAAAATTATAAGTAATTCTCTTTCACAGACAAGTGTAGTATAGACAATCCAAAAAGGCCTTTTATTCATGTTGGTATGTGTTAGATATTCTGATAATCTATACTATTTTATGGAAAATAATAAAGATATATTATAATGATATGACTTAAGAGAAGTTGGTAAGCTACCTAATTTTGTCACTGTTCAATTTTTCTACAACTGAATCTATGAACAGATAAACCACGTTATTACACAAATAGAAATCTTATTCTCACATTTTTATCCCCAGCTCCTAGGACACTGCCTGTAGTAGGTTCTCAATAAATATTTTCTGAATAAAAGAACAAATTAATGAGTGAACAAATGACCAAACGAAAAAATGAACTTCCCATCCTATATAGAACCTGTAATTGTTTAGGTTTAAAAATTCCATTCAATTTAGTGTACACTGAATAGCTATTTACTATAATAAGAACTTAAGCTGACTTTTACACTTATCAATTAAAAAGAGAATAATAGAGACATTTTCCAATTATGGTTCAAAAATCAGTTTTTTATTGTCTTTTAAAATGATTTTCAATTACCCAAAAATCTGCTCACCTAAAAGGAATATATTCTGAGTATAAATACTCTAAATATTATATATAAATACTCTAGTGGAATTGTTAAACCTCAAAGTTATTCATTATTCTTAGATTATAAGTATAAAAAAACACACTTTTAAAGTATAACTTTTTAGAAATTATAGTTTTGTGAAACATAATTTTTGGTTTCTTTTTTACAGTGATTAAACTACTCCTTTATTGTGGATTCTTACGAATACAGGGAATGAAATTCTGATACCTTGACCACCAATTCCACTCCATCAAGACTTTGTATAGGACTGCAGACCAATAATTCTGACTTAATTAGGAAGAACCTCTACGAATTTAAAATTGTAGATTTACAAAATACCTAATCTGATATACAATACTAGTCTATATTATTTTATTATGTTTCTAATTTCTAAATTTAATTAAATGATCAATTTTCATGAACAAACTTGAGGAATAAATGAGTCAATACCAGTTGCTGAGTTTCATTATTCTGATCCTCAGTACTCTCAGCCAGCAACTGAGTCAATTTCCTCCACAGTTGATGAAGCTCTTGGTTTTCTGCACCTTCTTCCTGCCGTGTCTTTATCAATTTGTGCCATGTTCGAGCCACCTATTTGAAAAGGAGATTTAAAATGATTATTTTCTTTTAAATGTTAAAAATGCCAATAAAAATGTAAAATTTGCAAATAAAAATACTTTTTATCTGTTAATACATAAAAATTGCAAAAGCACAGAACCTCATCTATTGTAAACTCCATAAAAATAAGTTGATTGGGCAAATCCACACAGCCCTTATATTAGAAGTCTGACTGAGATACCAGAGTATTTACAAGAATGATGATAACATGCCCCAATTCCCATAACTTGTACCATCAGCTATGGAGACACCACAAATGGGCCACGAATTTCCACAGATGACATTTTTGCTTAATTTATACCCTGATTTAGAAGTTATGATACCCTAAATTTGAATTCTAATTTATTGTTTTCAAAGCTCTGTAATTTATATTATCTCTTAAATTCTTTCAATATCATACTAGATATTAATTTTTATTTTTCTGTTAAGCTAAATGAAAGGTTTTCTTCTAATAATGGCTTGATTAAAAAAAGTCTAGGACCCCAGAAAATCATTCACCAACCTCTAGATGTTTCTTTTCTTGGTAATACAGATCCACAAGTTTCTTACAGACATCACACCACTTCTGTTTGTCAACACTTAGAACAAAAAAGGATTTTGAATCTGATAAATGAAAACAACTAAAGACTTAAAACACCAAAATTTAAATATCCCCGAAATGCCATTTTAAATTAGAACATATTGTATCTTCTTTAATATTATGTAAAATGAGTTCCTTGTAAAAAAGAAAAGGTTTAAGAAATATTATCTTCCATTATATTGACTGAAAATAATATCAAAGTTCCAAAATTAGTCCATTCTCTTACTAGTAGTGTTTTGATTCCATTTCAGTCACAATTGAGAGATTCTGTCACAAACTTATTTGAAAG
This sequence comes from Indri indri, assembly GCA_004363605.1. Taxonomy (NCBI): domain Eukaryota; kingdom Metazoa; phylum Chordata; class Mammalia; order Primates; family Indriidae; genus Indri; species Indri indri. Next base: position 40,916 of record RJWJ010001853.1, on the reverse strand, counting down.
AAAAATGCTTCCCAATTCCCAGTAAATGTTTGGGGTACTTCCATATAATATTTAGTCAGTTTATTCTAATTCAAGCTTTCAAAGAAACTGGTCATTCACCATAAATTCATTACCTTTCATAAAGATCCAGAAGCTTTTGGTAAACACCAGGTAAGTCATCCTTAGCATTTATGTGATTGCATTTCTCATACAAGCTTGCTAACCCCTAAAAGAGGAAGTAGTAATGATTATTCTTACCAAAACATTTGATGTTCCCACATTCATTTATTTGCTAAATAATGTGATAATCTATTCAGATTATTTCTGATAAAAGATCACTATAATTTACAGATGAAATGATATGTCTGGGACTGGTCCCCAATTGGGGGTAGGAGGGAATAAAGTGGATTTTTGTTGAATCTGGGTGACAGGCAGAAAGGGGTTCATTATACCATTCTTTTTACTTTTGAAAATACAGTTGAAGTGTTTCACAATAAAAAACATTTTTAGTGGCTATTCTACAATCTTATCCTCTAAGACATCACCATGTGACACTCCTTTTTTGAAATTTTGGCATGTTTTTTAAACAGTTTTATTGAGGTATCATTGACATACAAAATTGTACATATTTAAGGTATACATCTTGATGTTTTGATATATGCATACATTGTGAAATGACTACCACTGTAAAGCTAATTAGCATATTCATTATCTCTACCTAGTTACCCTAGTGTGAGTGTGGGTGTGGGAAGAAGAGTGAATTTTAAGACCTATTTTATATGACACCACTTTTATGATACTGTCAGACAAAAAAAAATCCAAATAGTCTGTGAAAATTATCATTTTTGCTTCAAATAAAGATCAGATATTCTAAACTAATCAGTTTATTATAAAAGCTGCCATTTCTCTAGGTGTGTTACCAGATATCCTTACTCAAGTGCTTATTCATGTGAACCTGAGACAAACAGGTTCACACTCTCCAGAGCCTACTACCTCCTATTAATCAGTTTCAAAGATGTGATTGAGATATGAAACAAACTAAAGTTATTAAATATAAAAAAGTTGGAGAATCCAACTAAAAAACATTAAGACCATTAAGAAGAAGGAACTTGTACTCAAAGATAGAAAACAGAACACTTTTATATTATTTTACTTTTAGAAAACATATTAATATACATTTCTTGTTCCTCACATAAGCATAAAGAATATTCTTTATAAATCTTTACATGCATATATAATTCAATTGGATATTTATATAATTATTTCAATTTGAGTCCTCCTATTTAGAAATAATCCATTAGTTAGCATGTTAAACAGTGGTAAACAACATCCTTGTCACCACTTTTTTTTAAAACCAATTTTTAGGTTTAGAAGACCAATAAATTCAATTTTTTTCTTACACAGGGCAAATGTAGGTTTAAATGCATATTTTAATACTCTTACCTATATTTTGAAAAACAAACAAAAAAACATTTCCCATAATATAAGGGAAAAAAATTTTCCACATACCTGCCAAGCTAGTAATTGGTCTGGCTCTAGTTCGGCAGCTTTCTTATAGGCACCCTGGGCCTGGTCAGGTTGTTCTAGCTCAGCTGCAGCAACACCAATAAAAACCCAGGCATTATAGTTATTTTTCTCTTGTTTTAACACTGTCTGTTAAAAAAATTAAAAGAGTAAATTGTTAAATTTTGGAAGTAAATGAACAAACAATAACAGACGAATCTACTTAAGAGTCAGGAAATCTGTATCTACCACTAACTGAGTGGCCTTCAGAATACCACTTAACTTCTCTGGTTTCAGTTTCCTCAGAGAAAGAGGGAGTTGGACAGCATCAGTGACTGTAAGGGGTTTGAAATATGAAGTATACTTTTAAAAAGCTACCCAAATAATCATGAAACCTTCACCAAATTCCTCTCCTGGCTCTTTGCGAATACTGGGTATAAAAAGAACAGAAACTACCCAACCATTCTGCCTGCCTCCATCGATGATGCTATTGAGCATAACTCACAAATTGTTCTCCATCTCATTTCACTTCATCCAACTCTCTTATTTTCCTTCATCATGATAGTTTCCCCATATTAGACAGATGGATTTTTCACTGAAATTACAGGCTAGGAAAGTAGATTCACCTCAATGTGACTATATCAAATATGTTCAAAATAAATAGTGGTGATGAATGTTTAAACAACACTGGCCAACTGGAATAAAAATTTTATGTAGAGATACTGCTTTCAGAAATAACAGTTACTTGCTAAAGTAAAATAAAATAAAGCTTGAAACAGAAAGCAAGTATGTTCTACGGAAAGAAAAACATAACTAGTAGCTAAAATGAAATTTGCCTCTTAATAAGGCTGTACATATTCTAGAGAAAATAAGAACATTTCCATGAGTTGAACCAGATTATTATGCTTTTGTGCATCCACATAACACTTCTAGCAATCTGTCACCAAAATACAACAAAAGTTCCATTCTATCTGTGAACATTGATTACACAAATTGGGTCATTCTTGTCACACCCAACTAAATCAGAGTTGAAGGGCCAGGAGGAAGTACTCAGGGCACATAGCACCTGTTCTCCACGAATTAAATTTTCCACAAGCCCAGCTGCTGGAGCAGTCTGCTGTAACCCTAAGATCAGTTTTACCTAGTAGCTGCTGAAATGACCTGCAGCTAAGACTGGTTTTACCTATTGCCATCACTCACCAGTCAGAGCTTGCCAGCTCCCAAAAGCTTCTCTAGTATCAAGCTAGATTTGTTCTTTCAAAACAATACATAACATTTCTCCTACTAATGAAAAACTCCTAACATTCTCTTTGTTCTTACAGACATACAAAAGATCACCCTGGCTATGTGTATTCCCCAAATTGCAATTCTTGCTTCCCAAAATAAAATGTTAAATTTAGAGATTTCATCTCTACATTTTGACTTCGGCATACTCAATAACGCTGCCTCCTAAACCACAACTGTAACTGGTTCTATGAACAAATTTCAATAACCTTTATATATATTTTTTTAATAATCCTCTCCCTTAACCACCTGACCTTTTGAGTTGTTTCCTAGAAATGGTGGATTTTCTGCAAGAAAAAGGAGCTGAGATTCTGAAGGCCCCTGGGTAGATTTCCTGATTCCAAGATTCACAATCGCCCCCACAGCCTGCCCCCATGCATGTAGCCCCTTGTTAGTTACATCACAATCTGCCCCAAGGCACGTGGCCCCCTCCTTTAAAAGCCCATGATCTCTGTTAGTCTGAGATCTAAGGCTGAGATCTAAGGCTGAGTCTAAGGCAGCTTCTTCCATTCTCCCAACAAGACACCTGTCATAATAAAAGATTCCTTTCTTCCTTGGCCATCCTCGTTGTCCCAATAATTGGATCTTTGTGCAACAATCAATGGACCTAGACCAAATCCTTGCAGTTTCGACAACACAACAATGAGGTAACTACCAAAGTTAAGCTCTAAACACTGCGGCCTTATTAATTCTATGTTCCCAATACCAAGTACAATGGCTGGCATGTAATTGCTGAACAAATGATAAATGCCATACTCAACCAGCAATTAGGAAGTACTGAATATCTATCTGCCTGATGATCAGGTTTTCAGAATCTGAAACAGATTTTTAAGGAAACAGTTACAACAATGTGGTGAAAGCTGGTATGAGGTTCTGAGAGAACATAGGAAAAAAAAGTACCTAACTCTGCACAAACCAGAGAAGGCTGCCCGGAAGGGATACTCACACCAAGTTATAAAGCCCCATAGGTAGACAAGGTAATGATCTGACAAAACCACAGCAAATACACTAAGATGCAACATTTCTTTATTAAAAAATTAATTTAGTCTCAATCAACATTCTGAATTACTACATATAAGTAATCAGGCATTTGTAACTGATTAGTTCTCCATTTGTGTTTTATAGTTGGTCTCTCCAGTATAAACTATGAGCTAATTGGTGGAATTTATATCTGAATTTTACAGAAAACCTACAGAAAGAAGATGGCTATGGTGCTGCTGTATATAATAATAGAAACAGACTCAGATGCACATTAGTTAAATAAGTCTCCCCTTCTTACCATCCACCCCCAAACTGCCCCCTGTATGAGCAGACTGCCCAGCTTCTTCTGTATCAGGATTAGTACTATCATGGTCTCACAACTCTGCTGGGCTGAGTCACCTCTAGAAACCTAAACCTCACAAGGGCATCCTTTACCCCTAGACTCTCATCCTCATATTGTGGTGTATATACCCCAATTTTGCCCACTTCCCTCCCTACCATTCTCCTAAATTCTTCTTTACGTCCTCTGGGCCTTCCAATCTGAATCAGCTAAGTTTCCTTCATATTTTAAACCTTTCTTTTAACTGCACCAAGTTCTGCCTCAACTAAAACCTGGCTAATTCCCCTATAGATCTTACATGCTACAGCTGACTTCTCTTCTCTTGTATCCCACATAGCACAGGAGCAGGAAGTGAGAAAGGTGTTCTTCTGGCTCACACTGTCACCTACATTCTTCTTCTGCCCCTCCCCTTGAAAAACACCACTATCACTGAAGCTCAAGCCATCCAACTATAATACTAAAAATATCCTTCTTGCTACCATACACCAAACTCTTAGGAACATCCCTTTCCTTCAGTGAAAATTTTGTATCCTTCTTCTCCATCTTGGTATCTGTATCAGTTCTGACATTCACATTGATACCCCATCGAACACCGTGGCCTCTCAGTTACTTAACCTTCACACTACTCAGCCATCCAAAATCTGAATTTCCAACAAGCTATGATTCTGCTCCTCTCCTATCCTCCAAGTTCAATTACAACAGTCCCAGATAACAATTCTTTAAAGTCTGACATCTCCAATTTTTGATGCCACCCTCTTTTTCCACTACCTACCAGCCCATTTCTCATCCCTTCTTAGCCAGCTTAGACTCCATGACCCATCACTCCCTTGCCATCGCATCCTCAACTCCTTTGCCTCTTTCCTCTCATCTTTCTCACCATCCATAGTTGAACCTCTTCATCCCCATCTCCAAATCTAAGAAGTGAATATGAAGGGAGAAAACTACAACTGAGTTCACTGATTTCATTTCACTTTAATGACCTGAAACTTTAAATGGGCAATCACCAGACCTGCCAATCTTTCCAATCCTTACTGTAAGTTTGTTTTCAATAAACATCTATTTCATATCTTCTTTTGTCTCTAACCTCCTATACAAGTCGTCACCCAGTCTTAGCTTATACTTCACCAAGAGTATTAACCGGAGAAGAATGCTCTTACCTTCCCACCACCACACCAAATCTACAAACCTGACACTGTATGGATCTGCACCTATCTTCTCTCCTGCTAAGATTGAGGAAGAGTTAGAGCTCTGGATCTCCTCATCTCTCACCCATGGATGACTTCACTCCTACCACTACCCTCTGTCTCTCCTGTGCATTCAATTTCTTCCTCTGAATAGAAACATTCCCATCATAATACAAAGGAGCTTTGGAATCTTGATTTTCCCATCCACAAACCAAATAGAATTAGAATGTCAACATACCATTAAAGAATGAAAACTTTAAGATACAGTAGCATTCCATTTTACAACCATCAAAAGACAGCTACGGTATATTCATGTTTTAAAAACTTGGCTTTGGTAAATTACCGATACAGAGAAAGACAAAATTGTGGCAAAGTAGTTTATCCTACTAACTGGGGGTTATTAATTAGTTCAATCACGCTAATGGTTCTACTAAATGGCCTTAGCACTTTTGTTGTATTTGGAAAGTAAATAACTCTCATATTAAAAATCGATAATGTTTATAAATGGATAACATACTTTTATTGTGGAAGAAAAAATATTGGTTACCTTACAATGTTTCAAAGCTTCTTTGTATTCTTTGTTTCTGATTGCATCTCTAGCACTTTTTAGAGCAGTCTTCACTTCCTTGCTGGACATTCTGTTAAGGCAAAAAGTCTGAGTGAACCTACAATATAGTACCTACCTAACTGCAACGGTTCCAATAAATTTAACCATCTGAAAAAGAAATCTGAAAAGGGAAAGATTCATTCTATTTGGAACAGTCTTCCCCCTAGAATACACACAGCTTATTCCCTTACCTCTTCAGATTTTTACCCAAATGTCCCTTCCTTAGACACAGTATTTAAAATTTTAATCTTTCCATCCCCCTACTCCCAAATACCTAATATTCCCTGAACCCCTTCCCTTGCTTTATTTTTCTTCAAAATACTTATCACTTCTAGGATACTATATATTCTACTTATTTATCTTATTTATCATCTATGTCCCAACCCCACCAGAATGCAAATTCCATGTAGGCAAGGATTTGGGTTTTTTTTTTTTCCCATTAACTCATCCCCAAGACCAGTACCAGACAAATCATAGATGATCAATAAATATGTATTGAAATTAAGTTATATTTGAATTACACTCACTCTCCATATATTTGGCTAAAACACAGATGATCTTACGGACCAGGACCCAAAACACATACCAATCTCAATCCCATTCTATACTAAGCAAGATCTAGTGGAATAAGCCCAAGTCACAGAGTAAAACACTAACACAAATAATTTCAGTAACTATGATGGGATAGACTGTAAGAAAACATTCTGTTTTAATGCTAGTTTCTACAAAATACAAATCAGGATATTAACTTTCTTCACAGTAAGGATTATTATTAAATTGTTACCTATACTTTCTCTGAAGAGAAATAAATGCAATGTTTAAACTTGAATGGAAGCAATGAATATGCAAAAGAATTGTACACTAATTTCAGCCATAAAAAGATATTTTAATTTAATTTCATTTAATCTTAAGATATATTAATTTAATTTTAAATAAATTAGCATACTTTAAGATTTTACAACTTATTGTGGTTTACTAGTAAACAAGTCAAATTCAATCACAATTCAATGTTGAAAAAAAATTTGTATTTTTGCCATCTCCATTTACTCTAATCTCATTAGGAAGTAAAACAAAGCTAGGTAAATATTAAGTAGTTACAGACTAAAGATGTTCAAGGCAGCAAAATGAACTAAAAAGATGGATCATTAGCACAGTATACTGACAGTACTTTATATCCAAAAAAAAAAGCCTGACATAGAAATACAAGGCTGAAGAAGTTTGTGAAACTAGAGATTAAAAAAAATAATCCTTTTGACTTAAAAAATTTGGCATTCAAAATAATCTAAAAGTTAAGATACCATAAAATCAATTTATCTATAGCTAGAACCAGATTCCCCAAACAGACGGCAGAAAAATAACTCTTTGCCTAGTTACAATAATTGTATAATTTAAAGCAATATATTTCATATACTCTTATTTTATAAAACCACTATCTTACCTGAAATTATCTTGACATAAATTTATAGGTGAAAACTTCAGAAGGATTTTTTGCAGTCCACAAATTCTAATTGGAGTAGGTAACAAATTTCAATGCTAATTTCACATTAAATTTTCTCAAACCAGTTACTGTCGGTAACTGCAGACTAAAAAGAAGAGAACATCAATGATGATGACAACCGATCTGGATCAATAAAAAGAGATGAAGACACACACTCTAGAGAAAAAAACAAAAAAAAAATTTTAAATGAAAAATAAATAAAAGACACTCCAATAAAAAATCAAAAGATGTCCAAGTTAAAAAAGAACAAAAATAGTTTCAAGGTAAGACCAAATTAAAAACAAACAGAAGATACCAACCATTCCAGAAGAAAGATCACCATTTCTTCTACCACCCGACATTTAAGTGGGCACATTACAAACAAGGCAGAACCAATCAGCACTAAAAGTACATGCAGTTCCCAACCTACTCACTGCACATGACGTAAGACAGGAAAAAAGGTCCCTGTTCTAAAGAACATAATCTAAATCAAGAGAAAGACCTAAGACATGTAAGTCATTAGAGAATCAAATGCTAAACTAAGGATAATGAATGAAAGTACAAGAGGAATTAGGAGAAGAAAAGGTGTGGTGTGATACAATTAACAGCTACTAGATGAAGACGAGAGAAGGAAAACTACTCTAGTCAGAGGCAACTGCACTAGCAAAGTGAGAGCAATAGGAATGAGTGTGGCAAGTATAGGAAAATGAAAAAAAAAAAACAGGCTAAAAGGATCAGAGGGATTTATTTAAGAACAAAAATTAGGTTGGGTAGGTAAGAAAATTAGGTTGGGCAGAGCCTCAGATTACAGATCTTGAAATAGACAGACAAATTTGGACTTAAATACCACAGCAAATTGGGAGCCATTAAAACTTCTAAGCAGGTTATTTTTAAAGACCACTGTATTTTAAAGTTGAAGAAACAAACTCCATTTTCTCTTGGTAACCAATTCTAATACTCAATATACTTCCACGTCTATACATCGCCATGTGTAATTATTAATACAATTCCTCATGCTGCAGTAGAATCCTCTGTTCTTCTCTTCCGATTCCTTCTTCATTTGACACAACATTAGTACAAGAGGCTAGCACTGAGGCGTTCTCTCTTCACCCAGCATGTATTTATATACGCATGTATACGTATATGGTTGCACATGTATATGTATACATACTCATGCATATATACATATACATATGTGTATATAAGTTTCAGGAGGTTAATTTTTAAAATGACAATCTGTCCCTCTCTACCCATGAAAACTATTACTTCCTCTTTTTTTTAAGGCAAAGAGGAGAGGTTCATTAATTTTCTGAACAAACCTTTACTGAGGTCTAATCATCTACTAGGTACCATTCAAACCCATTTTTCTTTCACAGAATAAAAACCTACTACTCAAAATGATTCCATGTAACCCCATATTCCTTTATTTTGGATACTTCTCTCAATTCTAACCATTTCTAACACTTCAAAAAAGATCTAGCTGTCTTGCAAGTGTCTTTATTTTTCTTTTAGAGATGGGGTCTTGTTCTGTCGCCCAGGCTGGAGTACAGTGGCTCACAGCTCACTGTAACCTCAAACTCTTGAGATCAAGCAATCCTCCTGCCTCAGCCTCCCAAGTAGCTGGGACTACAGGCATGTACCACCATGACCAGCTAATTTTTTTATTTTTTTATTTTTTTACTCTGTTGCCCAGGCTGGTCTTGAACTCTTGGCCTTAAGCACTCCTTCCACCTCGGCCCCCCAAAGTGCTGAACTTATGGGTGTTGACCACCACACCTGGCCCAAGCATCTTTAACATTCTTCTACAAAATCCTATTAATACTTTCCCATTATACCTCTCCTCCCATTTTTGTCCTCAGTCTCAACTGATTTTTTAAAACAGGAACATTCATTTTGCCCACTTTCACTCAATGAAAGTTTTTCAACTACCAACCTGAAAGGTTTTTATCCAACATAAATTGAGCTTAAAAAGTAGCAACAACTGTACTTAAGGTTATTAGGCTATTAAGTATGAAATGTCCGATTTCCTTAAGTACTAAGTTTGACAGTTGCTATCGCTGACATTTCACTTTGACACTTCTTTTTTTATTTTTATTGTGAAGGTATATCCTCATGCTTTCAAATGTCAGATTTGGCTTGTGATTATCTTTCAATTTTTTTTTTTGGAGCAATTTTTGTGAAACCAGGGGTAAGTTAAAAATTCATGTTATTTTCGAACATGAGTTCCATCGTGGAACCAATGCTGTGCAGACAGCTCAAAATATCAATGAAGCATTTGGGAAGGATGTGGCTAATGAACGCACAGTACATCAGTGGTTTGAGAAGTTCCATTCTGGTGAGTTTAATCTTGAAAATGAGCCACATGGACAACCTCAGACCAAGGTGGATAATGAAGAGCTGAAAGCTGTGGTGGAAACGAATCCATCTCAACCTATGTGTGAATTAGCAGCAAGGTTTGACATTACTATTCCAACAATATTGGACCATTTGAAACAAACGGGCAAGGTAAAGAAGCTCAATACATGGGTACTGCATGAATTAAACAAGCATCAGAAGAGAAATTGTCTCGAAGCTCGCCTTTCTTTGCTGTCACGACATAAAGGTGAACCATGTCTACACCGGATTGTTACATGTGATGAAAAATGGATTCTTTTTGACAATCACAAGTTTGGCATAATGACTGGATGAAGATTAAATGCCAAAACACAGTCCAAAACTGAATACTCATCAAAAAAAGCAGGCCGGGCACGGTGGCTCACGCCTGTAATCCTAGCACTCTGGGAGGCCGAGGCGGGCGGATTGTTTGAGCTCAGGAGTTCGAAACCAGCCTGAGCAAGAGCGAGACCCTGTCTCTACTAAAAATAGAAAGAAATTAATCGGACAACTAAAAATATATAGAAAAAATTAGCCGGGCATGGTGGCGCATGCCTGTAGTCCCAGCTACTCGGGAGGCTGAGGCAGAAGGATTGCTTGAGCCCAGGAAGTTTGAGGTTGCTGTGAGCTAGGCTGACGACACGGCACTCACTCTAGCGCGGGCAACACGGCGAGACTCTGTCTCAAAAAAAAAAAAAAAAAAAGCTAATAGCAAAGGCAATATATGTAACCTAAACATTTGTATCCCTGTAATATGCTGGGGGGAAAAAAAGCTAATGGTGTCTGTTTAGTGGTCCAGCGCTGGCATTATCCACTACAGCTTCAGGAGACCTGGTCAATCAATGACAGCAGATGTCTACTGCAACCAACTGGACAAAATGATGAGGATGCCTGCAATTAAGCAGCCGAGACTGGTCTATAGAGACAGGCCAATCTTCTTGCAAGACAATACTCGACCACATGTTGCAAAAACAATGCTGTTCAAACTACAGAAGCTGGACTTGGAAACTGTTATCCACCATATTCACCAGACCTTGCACCAACTACCGCTTCTTCCAGGCTTTGGACCACTTCTTTGAAGGAAAAATATTCGATTCTCAACAAGCTGTGGCAAATGCCTTTTGCAATTTAATCACCACTCGCTCTCTAGGATTCTTTGCTGCTGGCATAAACAAGCTACCATTAAGATGGCAAAACTGTGTCAACAGTTTAGGCGCATACTTTGATTGTTTGTGCCACTTCTGGTTTGAGATACAATAAACTTTTGATTCAAAATCAGACATTTCATATTTAATGACCCAATAGAAAAGTGACACTCATGCTGCAAACGCAATGATATCCCTCAAAGCTAACAAACACAGGTAAATGAATTGCTATGTCCTGCTGTCCCCAGCTGAAGATATAGAACCTTAAGCTATATTTCATTATGCTCAAAGATTCCACAAAGCAAAAACAGTATTAATAATAGTAATGATAATGACAATGGAAGCTAATTATAAGAAAGAAAAAAATGATACCTTTAAATCTAATAACAAGTCTAAAGGTATTCTGTGATAACCCATAGTCTGATATAAAAAAGTCCATACTATTAATTCTTTCTTCCTAAAGGAATTGGTAAAAACAATCATTAAGTAAAAATACACTCCAATTACTTATTATTTAGCATTCTAGACACTTACCTTTACCTATTATCACCTCTATCTTCTTTCTAAATTGAATTTCAGCCTGTTCCTTACCCGTTTTCCATCTAAATTAAATAAAAATATGACACAGTCACATAAAAGGGATGACATCCACTACCCAAAACCTGAACTTTTTAACACATCAGTTCAATTCAATTTTCATAAATCACAATTTGAAACATAAGAAATAATTATGTACAATTTTTAGTATTTTTTTCTTTTCCAGAGAGACACTAATCTTAACCTCCAAATTTCTGAATGGTCTCAACTATATTACTATAGCCTCGGGTGATAAAAGGAAACTTCTGTAAGAGATCAAAAAGATTCTGAAAAAATATTTCAGAAACTCAAAATATATTGATGTCAACATAAAAAAGCTGAGTCAAAAAAGAATATCAACAATTTCTATGCTATTTTGTTTTGAATCTAGGACAAACTAAGGGCACTTAATGACTCCCAATTTGCAGCCTAACTATGTTAAATAGAACCTTGTTCTGAGCCACATAAAAGGTTATAAGTATGTTAGTGTACATACTTATAATGCAATTATATTAGTTTGTAATCTAATGAAAACAACATTTTTTAATATTAAGATGCATTTAAATAGCCATCAGAAATATGGTCAACACATCCACAAATTCTAAGAATATTTTGATAGCACCCTTGAAGTGGCTTCTGACAAATAAAATTAATCTAGAATGCTTCATAGAGAGAATGGAGGTGGTTTTGAAAAGCTGAATAAAATTTTAAAAAATGCTACTTCAGAACTAGAAAGTGAACAATGTTTACATGAGGCAGGTAGAGATGAATAGGAAATGAAAGCTAAACACGCATTAACGATCTACCTAAATACAGTGGTCAGTTCAACAATAGTGTCTTAGTGGTAAGAAAGTATGGTAATCCAAAGAACATTCAGGAAAGTAAAATAAAAGTTAAAACAGAAAAATATAAAAGTAAAGACCTGCCAACCAGTCTCCCTATTCATGTCACTGTCTTTTTTTTTTTTTTTTTTTGCAAGCCAAGGATCCAAGCATAGGAGCAGTGTCTACCACCTGAATTGACAAGGAAACAAACCCAGGACTCTCCAGAAGGAGCCAGCCTTGCCAACACCTTAATTTTAGCCCCTTCGGACCTAGTTCTAATTTCCAACCTCCAGACCACTAAGAAAACAAATCTGTGTTTTAAGCCATTACATTTGGGGTAATTTGTTATAGCATCAGCAGGAAACTAATATACCATCCTGCAGCTCTCAGCTGAAAAGTCTCTATACAGTCAAGCCTTCTGTATCTAAACTGAGATGGATCCTGCTTGTATTCTCTCTCATAGCACCCGTTCTTTTCATTTATAGCAATTCTCACAATTTGTAATTGCTGTATAGCTTTGTATATTTTTGTTGTTGATGTTAACCAGCCCACACATACCCTGGATCAGCGGTCCCCAACCTTTTTGGTACCAGGAACTGTTTTCACGGAAGACAATTTTTCCACAGACTGGGGACAGAGGCAGGGGGATGGTTTTGGGATGGTTTGGCTCATTACATTTATTGTGCACTTTATTTCTATTATTATTACAATGTAATATATAATGAAATAATTATACAACTTACCATAGGTCAGGGACCCCTGCCCTGGACTATAAGCTTCAAGGAGGGTAGAGGTCATGACCGTTCACTGACTTCTTTATTTAGCCCCCATATGGTAATATTTGATTGTCCTCCCCACCCACCTTATTTCATTACTCAGTCACTTCGCTTCTGTTCTCAGAAAATACCCCGAATTCTATCAGCCCCTTCACTCTGTGATACCTACCCACCAAGACTTAACCTGGTTGACAATGAGCTTAGGAAATCAAAAGGATCTCAGTTCAAAGCCCATTAGAGTTTGGGTACCTTATGTCACCACTCCAAGCCCATTTCCTCATTGGTAAAGTGAGAATTACATCACTTACCTGATACATACATAGATGAAGTGGCTGAACACAATGTATATTAATTCTGTTCTCCTTTTCTACTGTTATTCTCTCAATCAACTTCACTACTTTCTTGCCATTCCTAAAATGACTAGTGTGATAACCCAATGGTTATTATAAATTTTCTCTACACATTCAAATCCCCAACCCCCTACACCAGTGGTCCCCAAGCTTTTTGGCACCAGGGATCAGTTTCATGGAAGACAACTTTTCTACGAGGTGGGGGGGGGGGGGAAGTGGGGGGGTGGAGCTCAGGTGGTGATGCCTGGCAGGTTTCCTAACAGGCCACAGGCCGGTACCAGGCCACAGCCCAGGGGTCAAGGACCGCAGCCCTACGCAACCTCCTCCTTCCTTGCTCTCTCAAGAAACAACCTTCTTACCTAAACAGTTGGTCTCCAACTAATGAATGATTTTTTTGACTTTACTACAGGTTTATCAGGATAGTAAATGCATTTTCAACTTACAATATTCTCAACTTAAAATGGGTTTATCAGGATATAACCCTATTCATTGTAAGTCAAAAAGCAACTGTATTCCTCAAAAGGCAGCTATCATCAAACCTGAGTATTCTCTTCCAATTAGTTACTATACAACATGAATACTAGGGTAAAGCCTGCAACAGGATCACTCTCTCCTCCGAACCACTGACTAGCTGAGCTACTCAATGGGAACTTAGCATTTTTTTTATTATTCTATGTAGATATGTCCTGTCCCCCAATTCAACAAATCCTTAAACACAGGTCTTACATCTTTGGAGATCCTCATATACCCAACACTTACTGAGTTATATGTATTCAATAAGTGGCTAATAATCTTTCAGCTTCCAAATCCTGACCTCAAGTGATCCATCCACCTTGGCCTCCCAAAGTGCTGGCATCACAGGTATAAGCCACCATGCCTGGCCCCCGAGAGTTTTCTATCTGTACACCTTTGTTTCTCCCATTTAGCCTGTCCAATCTCACTTCTTTCTACTCACATGCTACACATAATTTAAGACCAAGTTCAAGTGTCAAGCATACAGCCTTCTCAAACCAATCTCACATTAGTTTGAATTTATAACCTTTATTTACACTAGCATCTCTAAAAATGTATTCCAAGGAACATTAGCACGCTTAGAGGTGTTAACAAATGGTCTAGAACATTTGTGAATACTGTACACTGTATCTCACTCTTTCGAAGTCACAATGTATATTATTATTTTAAAGCCTCTGAGAAGTCCTGTAGTAAGGACCCCAAAATAATTTAACCTAGCCATTCTGAAACTTCTGTGATCATGGAACATTTATTTCAGTGAAAACCATTTAACACTTTGAAGCACATTAGCATTCTCTAAAGTACAATTTGGATATTTTGGTTTTTGGTTCTTGTTTATTTGACAATTAACTATACTTTTCAATTCCTTTTACATTGTTATTAAACTTGCAGGTGTTTATGTCTATGTGTCTCCCAAAACTAGACTGGAAATTCCTTGGGAGCAGAGATTATTTCTAGTTCTTTCTTTTCTTCCCTACAGTGTCTGGTAAAATGCAGATGTGAAAACAATATTGAATTTATTCCACATAGTCACAAACTGCACATGTAAGTCTCCTTTTCCTAAGGCAGAATATAGTGCTCTTGGTATTTGGAACACTAAAAGAACTACAGAGAATCAAAACTTAAACCAAGACTTCAATTAACAATCTTTCTGAATAACAGAGTATTTCACTAAAGCAAGTAATCCCTAACTCAGAAATCTTTAACTGATGACTTAAACACACATGTGTGTAATGGAGCCTCTTACGGGCTAAATTATGTCCCCCCGAAAATTCGTATGTTAAAGCCCTAACCCCCAGTACCTCAGAATATGACAGTATTTGGCAACAGGGCCTTTATAGAGGTAAAAAAGGTTAAAGGAGGTCATATGTGTGGGCCCTAATCCAATCTGTCATCCTTAAAAGAAGAAGAGACACCAAGGACGCACGTGCACAGAGGAAAGACCATGTGAGGTCACAGTGAAAAGGTGGCCATCTGCAAGCAAAGGGGAGAGGCCTCAGAAGGAATCAAACCTGCCAACACCTTGATCTTGGATTTCTAGCCTCTGAAATTATCATAAAATAAATTCCTATTGCTTAAACCACCTGTGGTATTTTGTTATGGCAGCCCTTGCAGACTAATATAAATCCCCTACCCTCACTGCGACACACACAGTTACATATGCACACACAAAAGTACCTTTTCTGATAGCATAAGTTACTGATTAGCAAAAATGTTGTAGGTTCAGAAAAAGAGTGATTAAAACAAAAAAAAAAAAACCTGAAATGATATGAGAACTAGCTGAAGAAAACGGGGAGGAGGACTATGAAAGGGAAAGATTATTTGTGTAAGAGTGAAGAGAAATGGATTAAAGAATGGTTAAAAGTAGAGGAAGATTGACTTTGGCTCAAAATAAGAACCTTTAATAATTAGACTTATACAAATGTTAAATGGGGTGCTCAATGGAAGTGTTTCCCACCACAGGGGCTAAAAAAGCACAGTCTGGACAATCCACTCAGCAAGAATGCTGTAGGACAAACTAAATGTCAGATAGGAAGTATGAATAGAAGTCTCTCAGATTCTTCCAGTGCTATGTCTCTGGGGCTCTAAAATACGTTCTGCTCCAATTCACTGCAGCAACTGCTCCCACTAGCAGTGCCAAAGGGAGAAAGAAGAAAAAGATGTGTTCCTGTCATCAGAATACATGTCCTGTGGAAACAAGACCATAGAGAGTAAATACAATTCACAAAATCAGTACTGTGCCACAGATAAATATAATTTTTATGAATCTCTGTCAGTCAATATTGTATCTATGGTAAAATACATGCTACATTCCAAATTAACTCAAATTTTAAAACATCTTGTTCATGAGGGAATCTACCTGTATTCTCATGTGCTTCAAGTATGTTAAGTTTTGTTTCCCTAGAGTGTAAGCTTCTTGTGAACAGACTACTGTTTATATTTTTGTACACTCCCACAGATCTTTAGCATGCTGCTTGATTAACAATTCTGCTTCACCAATAGATTAAGCTCAGTAGATTGTCATGAAACTTTGTAATTAACTGGAGACAGAGTATTCAGTGAGTTAGGGCACAGACTGGTCAATTTCCAGTCCCACTCAGACTGGCTCCCTAGGTAATCTCAGGCCAGTCATTTAACCTTTCCAAGCCTTTTTTTCTATTGCCTGCAAAATGGTTAAGGTGCGGATTACAGAAAACAGTCCTTGCAAAAGTGCCTGGCACACAGTAGGTGCTCAGTAAATGTTTAGTAAAATGCTCAGCATGTAGTAAGTGCCATGTGAGTATTAAATAAGTTCTTTCCCTTATTACAATTATTTTATGCAAACAACACTGCCAGATATTTGTATAAAGGGTTGATTTCTCTTAAATAAGTAGTACAAGTCCTCCTTTTCCTATCAAAATATTAAAATGTCAAATGTGATACGCAAATTATATACCTGAAACTATGATGATGAAATAAGAAATTTGGCTCTGGGACAGAAATCTGCTTCTTCTAGAACTCTCCAAAGGAATTCAACACTCAAAAGGGACCGGTGATTATTCTGCAGCAAAACAATGGTATTCTGAATCTACGTCAATTAATTGATCACATCATACATCCCAATCTTTCTTTCTCTGAGAGCCTGTTCTATTTCTCTCCTACACACTCTGAAGGCAAGGAATACCTCTAAGGTTTTCCCCGCCTAGAACCTGAAACTTATTAGGCCCCGCTCCTCACCCCATGGGAACACAATAAATCCTCATTGCAGGGGCTAAGAGAGGTAATAAGATGAGGCAGGCCAGAAATTTCCTTCGGGAAGGTATTCGAGGGGCTCCAAGGTATCCATAGCGCACCTGGATACCTCTGGCGGTCCGCTCAGAGGCCCCACAAGGAACCGCCCTATCCAACTTAAGTGACAGACACGCCGCCACCTCATCATCGCCCAGTTCATGCTCTCGATGAACACTTAGCCATGCTTGCCGGGCCCCAAACGAACAGCCCCGGCCCCCGATCCTTTCTCTCTCTAAGTACTATTTCAATTGCCTTTAGGCTCCAACTTGTGCAAAAGCGATAGAGACCCGAACCCACCTGGAACTGATGCAGCTCTTCTACAAACGCCAAATCTGGAGAGCGCATGCGTATTGCCCAGGCATCGCTCACGTGACTGGAAGTGGCTGGTTTTTTTTACTTCGTTCGGTGTTTGATTAAAAGGTCTTTGACGTGTGTTAAGGCCGGGATTCCTCCTCCTTTGCGCGTGTGCGTGCTCTTGGCCTGATGGGAGTCGTATTTCTGCGGGTGAAGCGCTGAGTTACTATATGGAAACCAAACTACAAGTTCTGGGAGTTGTTCTCCGTCCCCGCCCTCCTCTCCCCTGCCGGAGCGGGGAGGCTGGCCCAGCGGCCCGCTCTCGGAACCGCTACCTGCGATGCTGCTGCTGTGGGTGTCGGTGGTCGCAGCCTCGGCGCTGGCGGCACCGGCCCCCGGGACAGGTGGACAGACGCGGGGAGCAGCCGGAGCGCCCAATGTGGTGCTAGTCGTGAGCGACTCCTTCGTAAGTATACAGTGGGGTAACGAAGGGGACGCCCCGCTCCGGACCCGCAACCGCTACACTGCCTCCCTCCTGTGCCGCAGGCCTTGGGGAGCAGAATCTGAGACATTTTCAAACATGTTTTACCCCGGTGCAAAGTAAGAAATACATTTTATTGTGAGGCCCCATATACACACATGCACACCACATACATATACATATGTATAAAGCACTTTAGTAAGTGAAACGCACTCTGATAGCCTCTTTGTAAATCTTTGTTGTTTTAAATACTGATCTCGATTCATTAAATTATTTTACAACTACTGATGAAATTTCGGTTCGTACCGCGGTTTGATTCAGCAGTGGGATAAAGTAACATTCTTCATCTCCATAAAAGCGTGTCCAAGAGTCTTTTTCCAGTTCACTTCAAGTTTCCAGGAATTAATGTTTGGGCGAAAAGTAAAGAAAGTTTTTTTTTTTTACTATCCAGGTATCTAGTAATACTGTTAGTGCTGATTTAAATGCCTTTGTTGATATAATTTGATCCACTCCTCCGTATTCCAGAGAAATTGTGTGTATGGGTGTGTTGGTAATGTTGGCACATAGTAAGTATGATGTTTTTTGTTTTTAGGGTGGGAAAAACCCATCATAAAATTCATATGGAAATTCAAGCGACCCAGATTGGCAAAAAAAAAAAAATCTTGAAAAACTTACTATAAAGCTGCAGCAATCAAGATAATGTATTACTGGCATAAGCATAGATAGATATAAATCAGTGGAGTAGAATTGAAGGTCCTGAAATAAACTCTCCTAGTTTATACTAAATTGATTTTCAACAAGAGTGCCAAGACCATTTAGTAGGAAAAGAATGATCTATTAAACAAATGTTGCTAGGAAAACAGAATAGCATAAGCATAGATAGACATATAGATCAATGGAGAAGAATTGAAGGTCCTGAAATAAACTCTCCTAGTTTATACTAAATTGATTTTCAACAAGAGTGCCAAGACCATTTAGTAGGAAAAGAATGATCTTTTAAACAAATGTTGCTAGGAAAACAATATGAATGAAGTTGGACCCTGTCTTACACCAAATACAAAAATTAACTCAAAATGAATTGAGGAATAAAAATGTAAACGCCAAAACTATAAAACTTTCATAAGTCTTTGTGACCTTGGATTAGGCAATTAAGTGGGCAAAAAAACTGAATAGACATTTCTCTATAGAAGGTATACAAATCGTCAATAAGTATGTGAAAATATGTTTTCAACATTATTAATCATTAGGGAAATGTAAATCAAACCCACAATGAGACACCAAGTCACACCCACTAGGATGGCTGTAACCAAAAAGACAGACAGTAATGAGAGTTGGCAAGATTATGGAGGAATTTGAAACCTCACACACCACCGATAGGAATGTAAATGGTACAGGCATTGGTAAACAGGTTGGCAGTTTCTCAACTGGTTAACCATAGAGTTACCATATACTCCAGCAATTTTGCTCCTAAGTGTATTTCCAAGGGAAATGGAAATATAAGTCTACGCAAAAACTCATAAATTAATGTTCATTGAAGTTTTATATAATGACCAAAAAGTGGAAACAACCCAAATGTCCATCAGCTGATAAATGGGTAAATAAAATTTGGTAATACTATTCAATAATAAAAAAAAATACAGTACCAATATATGCTACAATGTGTATGGAACGTAGAAAACATTATGCTAAGAGAAAGAAGCTAGTCACAAAGGAACACATATTATGTGATTGCATTTATATGAAAAGTCCAAAGAAAGCAAATATATAGAGACAGAAAATAGATTAGTGGTTGCCTAGGGTTTAGGGGCAGAGAGAGTGATGGCTAAGAGGTGCAGAGTTTCTTCTTGTATGGTGATGATTGCACAACTTTGTAAATATACTAAAAACCATTGAATCGTACACTTTAATTGGGTGAGTTGTATGGTATGTGAATTATATCTTAATAAACACCTTTTTAAAAAATAAAAAATAAGCTCCCAGTGACAGTGGTCTGGGGAAAAAAATAAGCATCTCTGCCTGGATCTTAAAAGACATAGGCATCCTCTGCATCCCACTCCCACAACCCCCACCACCTCTCTGCCATTGCACCTGCATTGGTGTTAGTTTTGGTGAGGTTTCAGGAGTGGGGGTGAGAATCTCATTCAGTCTGATGGACAGATCTGGGAAATAACACTATAAACAGTCTCGCCATGATGACAGATAAGATGGTTAAAGTTACTGTTACATTCTTTCATTAGGATGATGATGGAATTCTAAACTTCTCTGGTTCTCCCTGGCCCAGAATGATGATAAACTGAGTATCAAGCCATGATTAAGAAGGAGCAATCGAAATCACAAAATCACATCTACCAAAAGGCTTATCCATCCCAAGAGGGAAAATGGACGTATGAGAGTTAAAAATAATAGCAGAATGCGGAAACTAAGGCCATTTCTGTCACTTATACAGAAAGCCAATTAATGGGCCTCTTTTTATGCCTAGTGTTATAATGTTTCATTCATTTGAACCTTAGGAATGGCCTTGATAAAATTGAAATGGGCTATTAGTAAATGATGGAAGTGATCCCAAAAGCCATTCTGCAAGATTTTCTCTCCCAACTAAATATCACAGAACTGTGCATTCACTTATGCCTGTCTATCTATTGTAAACCACGTAAACATACTGTGGAAAACTTGGCTTTCGCTGTCTTTCATCAGCTAGCCATGTTAAGATGCCTTTCAGTTCATAGTTAACTATTATGTGGACTATATCCCATTGATACCATTGTCAGTGGTACTAGTGATAGCCTATGTTTTAAAATTATTTGTTAGTGTGTAAAAACTACATGGAGTTAAAAACCAAAACTTCTAGAAAATGTCCAGTATTTTCTCTAATAATATAACATTTTGCTCTTCATTTAAGGTATTATTGATGTGCTTTGGCATTGAGAATATTTATATCATAAGTGAAATAATATTTCCTGAGAACCTAATCCAATACAAATCATGCAATTGATGAACTTTATCCAGCTTATTAAGCTTTACAAAAGTATACTGTTCAATTTTGAGCACATTAAACTTCTCTTCTTTTATGATTGAACAGATCTCTGGATTAGAGATTCATTTCATTTCATTCACTAAATAATAATTATATATCCCTGCCTTTTATTTCCCAAGCAGCAATCTTAACACAGACCACCTTTCACACGTGGAATTGTCAGGAACTTCCCCAAATGGGGCATTTATCCCCTCCCCTTCTTGCCGTCTCTGCCACTTACTCATACTTTAAAGATTCCTGCTTTCCAGACTACTTTTGATACAGATGACATCCCTGTACCAGTCATAGAAATGAATCAATAAAGCACTAACATCAATTTTAATCTGATACGTGTGTTATTGATACGCTGCAGTAGCCATTGGCAGTGGTAGTTACATCATTCTGAACCTAGCCTGCAGGACCTGAAGTCCAAGCCCCAGTATTTGAATTATATAGCACCTCTGTGACAGTGCTTCTGCTTTGTGACCTCCTACTCCATCCCCCAACCTGCTCCCCATTCCCCAACCAGATAAGTCTGGGTAGCTGGTTGTGTAGATTCCAGGCAGTGGCCACAAATGGTTATCTTCTCATGTCCAAAAGATTGTAAGAGTGAGACATACAGGTATTTGGAATTTGTGAGGATAGGTTTCTGAGAATTTGAATTTATAGACTTAAATTCTTATGGAGGGTAACTATGTACTTTTGTCTTAGGCTTTCTGTGTCATCACTGAGAAAGTCAGTAGTTATTTGCTTAGCCTTCAATGATTACTCTTGCTGGAAGTGGTCATTTATTTTGACATAAACCATGCTCTAATTTTCCTCGTCTTAAAAAAGACAAATACCTGACCTTAATCCCACATTCTCCTCCAGCTTACATGCCAGTCTCTAACAACCATCCCATATTTTCCATTTCCCTTTGCAAAATAACTTCTTAGAAAAGGTTTTTTGTTTTTTTTTTTTTTCACCTGCTGCCTCACTTGCTTGCCTCCCATTCTCTTTCTCCTTTTCCAGTTTAGCTATCCATCCCTAACTACTCCATTGAAAGTATTCTCATCAAGATCACCACCTGTCTCCATACAGCCAATTCCAATGTGCATTTTCTGGCCTCATTTCAGGCATCTTCTTGAACACAGCAGACTTTACCTCTTTCTTGGCACACTGTCTTCTCTCAGCTTTCATGGTACTCAGTCTCTTCTTATCTTCCTCCCTCACTGGCCATTCTTTCTCAGTTTCCCGTACTGCCTGCTCCTCCTGTTTGGGACTTCTCGCAGCTTCCTCTGGACCCCTTTCTTTCCTCTCCTTTTGCTCTCTCCCTAAAAGGTTTCATTCAGTCTCACAGTTTTCAGTAACATGAGTATTCTAAAGACTCCCAAGTTTATTTCACCAAGATAGACTTCTCTCAAGTCCAGATTCCTATCTGTATCCAACATCCTACTTTATATCTCCATTTGGAAATAGCAGACATCACAAGGGTTTACGTGTATCCCATATTTTGGATTGGCTTGCCTTTTAAACTATACCGATAATTATGTTGAAAACATATAATAGATATAATTCCAGGACTAGAATATATTTATTCTGTTTTTTCTCTTTACCAAAGAGAGTTTTTCAATTCCCAATTCATCTCCAGAATGCACATCTCCAACTCAAACATCTCTTCTAATCTTCAGACTCATTTATCTAGCTGCCCAGTTGACATCAGCACTTTACATCTCACGGATATCTCAAACCTTACACATCCTTTAAATTATTTGAATGGCTGGATACTGCTCATTCTTTAGGTTTCATACATCCCAGAGAAGTCTTCCCTGTCCACTCTATCTGAAGTAGGGCTACCTTTTCCTTCCATATCACAGGTGTTTTTCAAAGCACATTTCATAATGTGTAATTATTCATGGTTTATTTACCAGTATACTTTTTGCCTCCTCCACTAGACTGCAAGCTTCATGGGGGTAGGGACTCTGTTTTATTCACTATTGTATCCTCAGATCTTGGACAGTGCCTGGCACATAGTAAGTATTCACTAAATATTTGTTCAATCAGTCCATCATCTCCCAAAAGAACTTTCCAGAATGTCCTTTAATTACTGTACTCAAATGAGTCCAGGCATAATACTGCATTGAATTCTTGATACTTATAGATAACAGTTGTTGATAACACTCTCTGTACTTGTTTTTTATCTTCTGAGGATTCTTACAATCATATAGAAGTCTTTTGCTATTATAAATTTTATGGTTAAAGTTAAAGAAAATAATTTTCTTCATTTGTAATGCAGTAAATGTTAATTAAATGTCTTTATTTCAGGATGGAAGGTTAACATTTCATCCAGGAAGTCAGGTAGTGAAACTTCCTTTTATCAACTTAATGAAAGCACATGGCACTTCCTTTTTGAATGCCTATACAAACTCTCCAATCTGTTGCCCATCACGTGCAGGTATGAACATCCTTACTATTAATGGAAGAAAGTGACTATACACTGAAAATATATTCACAGTTTAAAAGATTATACCTAAAAGTAGGATAGTAAGTCATATTTGGCCCCTAATAAAAAATTTTTTTAATATAAGAGATGTGTGTTTCAAGGTATGTATTGGGTATTGGGATTATTAGAATTTCTAATTTATTTTTCAAGAGTAGGAAATTTTATCATTTAGAATGATGTCTAGTTCATGTGTTACTGTTTCATCTCCTTATGATTGGTGACTAGGAATCTTTTGACTATCCAAGCAAATGAGGAAATACTCATATTTCCTAAAAGAGTTCTGTTTCCAGGGAAATTTTTCAATAAGGCTATAGGTAATTGGGAGGACTTATATGGACATTAAAGTATACAACGAAGTAATTAGAACTTCTTATATTCATGTTTTTCTGAATTTTTCTATATTATTTCAGATTGCATGTGTTCTCTTTCTCTTCAGTCTCAATTTACTTCTATCCCAAATCTAATTGTTCACTTTTATTGTATTAATTATAATAATTTAAGAAATAGGCATAGTTTTAATGGTAAAACATCAGTGACATTAAGCCATGAATAATTTAAAAAATAGGAAATTATTGCCATTTTTATAAATGCTGTCTATTGTCTCACAGTTGTCTTCCTTTTCCTATATCCTTCTGGTTTATGATTGTTTGCCTTACAGCCCATAAACAGCACTCAACAACTTGGTTTGTCTGTAACGTACTGAGATGGTATTGTCTGTCATTTGAGTTATAAGTCCTTTTATCTACATTTTCAGCACTATCAGCTATTTATTAATAATGACCAAAGATTAAAGGAAACCTAAACTGTATTATAAATTATATTTTGATAATGAAGGACCAGATGTATTAAAAAACAGTTTTGTTAACCATAAAGTGGAATGAGCAGTACGCTAGCGTGAGATAATGACCTGGATTCTAATCCTCAATGGATCATGTCAAGCAAATCGTTTCCTTATCTATAAATTGTTGTGTATGCTGTGTACCTCATAGGGTTGTTTTGAACATCAAATGAAATAATGAATGAGAAAGTGGTCAATGAACTTTAATGGTCTCAAAAATGTTAGATGATGTTTTTTCTAGAAGTATATTTTGAAGAGTTTGAACAAAGAGAAAAAATAATAGTTATAAAAACTAACATTTATTGCATTCTTTGTGCCTGGCAATATTCGAAGTGCCTTACATGTATTAATTTATATAATTCTCATAATATTTCCATAAGGTAGATACTCTTATTATCCCCATTTTGCAGATGAAAACTAAAGTACAGAAAGGTTAAATAACTTATCAAAAGCCACTCAGTAACTAGAGTTATTGAGATTCAAATCCAAGTAATCCCCTATGTCACCTCTCAGAAAGCATTTTGTTAGATGAAAACAGAAAGTTTATTTATTCCAACCTACTATATGTATACACAGAAATGGGAAAAGGAAAATAAGCATTTATTGAATAAACAATTATAGTTGCAGAAAATGAGACAGAAGACATAGTACACTTAAATTTTCTGTGAAAAACCAGCAAACAGACAAGGAATAAGGAAAATCTTTCAAGACATTGGGAAAATGAGATCGATACTTCAATTGACTGATTTAGAAAATTAATCAATAAGTACTTAGAGATTATTTTTATGATTGAAAGAAGACTCTAGAGTCATACAATTTTAGTATTTAATTCCAGCTGTATTTACCTTAAGTAACTTAACCTGTAAGCCTTAGTCACCTCATATGTAAGTGGAAATAGTAACTCCTTGCAGAATTTTCCCCCTGATAAAATGAGGTAACAATCAGAAGTGTTAGATAAAGCACCTAGTGTAGGTATGTCTTATTTTAGAGCAAGAGCTATAAACTAGTGGACTGCCTTCTCAGAATAATTGTCTTAATAGTTAAAAGAAATTTGTCAAGCTTTACTTTAATCCCAATTTCTTTTTTCTTTGCCCCAGCAATGTGGAGTGGCCTCTTCACTCACTTGACAGAATCTTGGAATAACTTTAAGGGTCTAGATCCAAATTATACAACCTGGATGGATGTCATGGAGAAGCATGGCTACCGAACACAAAAATTTGGAAAACTGGACTACACTTCAGGACATCATTCCATTAGGTAAAAATTAAAACAATAATAATCCTAATAGACTGCCCTCCACTATAGCATGGACATGTATTTTTTTACTTTTATTTTTTTATTTCTCCACAAAGATGAAAGTAAATCCTTTAATCCCTTGATTGTGTTAATTAGGCTAAAACTTTATCTTTCTTTAATATTCTTAAAATATTAAAATTTCTAATATGCTGGTAATTTTGTTTTTCTTAAACATTAAAGGTCTATAATGGTGTTTATAATATTAGTGTTCAACCCATGTTTTATTTTGATTGAGTTTCCATTATATAATCTCTCTATATAAAACCATAGCCTTCTTGCTACTTACCTTTATCAGTTTTTTTCCAACTTGAATCTATTGTAACTTTTTTGTTCTTTCATTCTACTTAGTCTTCAAAAACCAGGCAGCCAAGCATAGTGGTTAAGAGTAGAAGTCAAGAATCAGATTGCCTACTTTTGAATTCTAGTTTCTATTTGCTACTAACCTTGTAGTAGTGTAATCTTAGACACATTATCTAAGCTAACTGAACTTTAATTTCTTTGTTATGAGAATTAAGTGAAACAATATGACAATATGTGCAGGAAAAAAGCTAACATGGCAGGCCTGAGACCACTATAGTTAAAGGCCTGCTTGCAAGGTTGGGCCATCCCTGGCATCCTGGAACCTGGATTTCAGGAATAGTCCCACTATTCCTTAAGTAATAAGAGTGACTTACTGTGTACCTAGAGCATTTATTTGTACAATGTGGTTTATGCCAAACACCCACTATCCTGGGAGTCTGGAATTTTGGTATGTGCTAAGCAGAGGGTGCCTACATGATCAACCCCCAATAAAAACTTGAGCACAGAGTCTCTAATGAGTAGAAACAGCATTTCACATGTGTTGTCACAATTCAACGCTGGAAGAATTAAGGATGTCCTTTGTGGCTCCACTTGGAAGCGTGGGCCTGGTTTCCTCTGGAATTCACCCTAAGCAGCTTTTCCATTTGCTGGTTTTGCTCTGTATCCTCATATATAATAAATCATAGTCATGAATACAACTACATTCTGAGTCCTGCAATTCCTCCTAGCACACTTGGATGTGATCTTGCAGTCCTCAAACGCTTGTGACCCCTCCCCAATACAAATACATATTAAGATGTTAGAGCAGTATCTCTTTCTTGCCAGCAAGTGCTAATTCAGGGTTATTGGTAAAAGTTGTAGTGATGATGATGATACTAATGGTGATGATAAGTAAGAACAAGAAAAAAATGGTAACAAAAATAATGACGAGTGTAGTGAATTGAATAGTGTTTCATGACTGGAACTTCAGAATCTAACATTATTTGGAAATAGATCCTATTTAAAGATGTAATTAGTTAAGGATCTTGAGATGAAATCATCCTGGATTTAGGGTTAACCCTAAAGCCAATGATTGCTATCCTTATCAAAAGAGAAAAAAGGACATAGACACACAGAGAAGAAGACAATGTGAAGACAGCGGCAGAGATTGTGGTGATGCAGCTACAAGTCATGATTTTCATCATGTTTACAAAGAAATCCATAAATAAAAAAGTTAAGGAGCACCAGCTACTGTAATTTCACCAAAAAAGAAAATGATTAGAATAAAATTAAGCAGTGGAAAACTATGCATTAATAAAATTAAGCAATGGGAAAATGTGTGTATTTAATGTAAATATGCATTTAATAAGGCTACATTCAAACTTGATATTCTAATCTGAATTTGCCAGACTTGGTATGATTCATTCAATTGAAACAGACTGTTTTTGTGAGTGATCATATGTAAGGCTATATATTGAAAATTGATGTTCCAATCTGAATTTGCCAGACTTGGTATGATTCATTCAATTGAAACAGACTGTTTTTGTGAGTGATCATATGTAAAGAAGATGGAGGACAGCTTTACAAATCCTTTAAAAAAGTGGCATGTGTGTTTCTCACAACTTTGAAAGAGGAGCATTTAATGGGAATGAGCATGGATTCCTTTTTCTCTTATAGAATTTATTAGGCTGATACAGAAATTTGCAAGAGCATTTTTCAAAATTGTCATTTTTCCATGCAAGAGACTTATTGGAAACACATTAGCTGCAACAATCCCATCAATAACAAGCAGAGAGAGAGATGGGGGGATCTCCACAGAACTCTTAAAGTCTGAGATAGTTGTCTACAGTAGAATCTTGGGAAGCTAAAGTTTTAAGTCTACGTTCCTAATTAATGTTGAAAAAGACTGTCATGTTCATCATCAATTTTAATGTGTGATATTTTTTCAGATATGATTATTTTTGTGTAAACTAATTCTGTGCTACCTGTGAACTGATTTATCCAATATTATAGCAGTAGAATTTGGCTCACAGGCACAGAAAACCCACACAGCAATGGCACATATACAAATTTATGCAATAATTAGTTGGTAATGTGTTAAGTAGTTTTATTTTTCATTTGTATTATTGAGGACTTTTTTTGTTAAAAAGAACTAATTAAACTGCTGATTGTTGGGTAGTATATTTGGCTATCCCCCTGTTTTCTGGCATTAAACCAAAGTAGAATAATTCTCCTATTTGTAGGCTATTATGAAAACTCCATTTTGATGATCCTGTCTAAAAATTAAGGATATTTGCAGAAAAGAATTCTCACACTGTTATGTAGAGCAGTAAATCTCAACTTTAATATGCATACAATCACTTGGGCATCTTGTTAAATGCCTGTTCTAGTTCTGTAAATCTCAGGATGGGGCCTGAGATTCTGCATTTATAACAAACTCTCAGGTGCTGCTGATACTGCTGGTCTGTGGAACACACTTGGAGTGGCAAGTATATAAAGAACAGGACCTCAGGTGAAGGTAGGATAAGGTATAACCAATTGTGAATGTCTTTACCAGAAATAAGTGGTTATTATTTGTGTCCTTTTGAGAAGAAAAGCCCTTCTTATATTTCTATTAATATAAAGAGTTGAAGTAGACATTGGGTTACTTAGGAGAGGCATGACAAAATGACACATTGAAGGCTAAGTTTTTAGAGAATGATCTCCTTTGAGATGGGTATATTACACATTTAACCTCCCTCTTGGGGATAAATTAGAGTAGTCTCCTTCACAGTACAGTAGTAAGAGAATGATAATGAAAAAGACAAATTAACATCTTACTGTTATTATGATGATAGTTTTGACCTCACACACTCGAAAGTGTCTTGGGGCTCCCCAGGAATACCTGGACCACACTTTGAGAAATGCTGGCATATAGGAAACTACACATTGTATGTTTGTGCCCATTGCAAGTAATGGTAAATTTATATTGAGAGCAGCCCATGCATCAAAGTATCCAAAGCACAGGTAGTTTTGGTTCCTCCTCATTAATACAATCCCTTTTTAATTGTCCTGATTGAAACCATACTCTTGATATTCTGGACAAAATACATAGAAATAGAATGGAAAGAAATTTCTTCAAAATACCCCCCGTGGTTAAGTAATTAGAAAGCTTGTATTTGGAGGAAGGTATAGCAATTACTGGTGGAGAAAAAAAAGACACTTAGGACAATGAGACAAAGAAGTAGATCTAGGCATATGATCAAAAGATATGATTTCCAGGTGCAATAATCTGGCCTGATTAAGAGACTGTCATCCTTGCAAGAAGGGACTGGAGATACTGGTTAGCACAGAGAATTATAATTTCAAGAGAATTATAATTTCAGAAGAATTATCTTTCTGTTATTATAAGTATGGTAGTTATAAAGTTGCATATTAATATTCTTTTTCCCTGTTTTATTTATTGGAGTTACTGACTAGAAGGAGGGCTGGAAAGAGGGACTTTCTGGGCTACGAACTGCAGTTCCTGTAACCGTCTATTACTGCTTATGCTACCCCTACTGCTCTTACTGTGCTTAATGATGGCCCAGGAAGATTGGTTGGCCCAGGGAGTAGTGAAAGTAGACCAGAGAGTCCACATTGATTATAATTATTAATATTTACTGAATGCCTTAAAAAGTGTCAAACTACTGTGGTATATTCATCTTCCAAATACATCACTTCATGCTTTTTGTTCTTCCTCACTCTCCTATTTAAGTTGCAAAAAAGTAAATTGTATTTTATACTTAGGCACAGTACCTGAACATGAGTCAACCAATCAAAGAAGTAAAAAATTTGAGAAAGGAACCCTTTACCTTAACCATAATCTTGTCCCTACTGCCCTAGCAATGCTGAAATCATTTGTTATAACTCTACTTGAGTACCAGCAGTTATGGGAATCATGCCAAAGGCACATTATGAAGAGATAAAAGAGAATGCCACTAAGATAGGAAGGTAAATCACATATTATTTAGTAAGAGGGCAAAAATAAAGCCAAGTTTGAAATCTGACCATAATGTAAGGCTAGGCCAAAATTAACTCGATTTGAGCCTTTTTACCCTTAAGCGGGGACTTGGGTTAAAAGAATCTCAGGAACACAGAGAGTAAAAAAAAAAATATGGAGGGGGCATAAATTTATTACCAGAAAGGTTAGATGAAATCACACTTAATCATTGCTGTGACAAAAGATGCAGCCAACTGTGTTCAATACAGCCACCTTTCAAGGCTAGAAAATCTTTCCTGACTCACTCATGACTGTATCATAGAGTCCACTGGGTAAGTCAGCACAATCAGGACAGTAGTCAGCTAATTAGGTTGTATTACAAGCTTTCTTGTAATAATTTCTCAGCCATATTTCCCCATGTAATACTATTTGGTTGAAAAGAAAGCACTTTGGTTCCTAAACATACTGTATGAATCTCAGTGTCCTATTGCTTTTAATCTCAGAAGCCTTGAGTTCTACCACTAGTACTGCTGGTGTTATAAACTCGTAAAATTACACCCCTGTGAGAACTCTAATAGTCATGTACAGTGAGATTGCAGTAGTGATTTAAGCAAAAGACTGAGAAACTAATATCATTGTTTTGATAACATCATGAATTTTACAAAACTTGCTATTTTGGGGTTTCCCATCTGTTATATTTAATTAGAATCTGTTAGATGTAATTCTGCTGAAATTCTAGTTTTCATTATTTTTATCAAAATATATTGAATGTCTACAATGAAAAATGATACTTTTATTATGGCTGTTTAAATTTCTTTACCTGCCTTCAGAAGACAGGTGATAAAATTCTTCTGTTTTAGCTCATCTATGGGTTGTTAGTCATTTTGCATGTATTGAAATTTCTCAAGTGGAGTATTATGTTTTAATATAAAATATTCTTTATTTGTGAGTTGGTATCTGGATTTTTAAAACTTTTCTTAATTGATAGGGCACTTCAGACATACTTACCTCAACTGAAATTTGTAAAAATAAGCTTCCTAGAAATGCCCAGGACTGCTTCCTAAACAGTTATGTCAGCTATATGTGCTTAAACATTGATTGAAAAAAATTAAGCAGTAAAATAAAACAGACTAAAGATTTAGAGAAATTGAGTTAATTGAATCATTTTAACTTATAAATCAGCTAATAAAATATCTCTAGTTTATATCAATAATAAGAAATGTGCATCACTGTTAGACAGCTCAGATTATAGTTAAAATTGTTCTTTTAATGAGAAAAGATAGAGCTAGATACAATTTAAAACCTGGAACTTCAGAAACACATGCAGTATACATGGTAGGTAGGATTTTAAAAATATAAAGACTTAGGGATAGAAGGAAATTATAATAGTTTTGGTTAGAATACCATCTTCCTAGAGAAAAGGAAAATTCTAGAAAATTCAATGACTAAGGAAAAATATTAGGAATCTGAAACATTTTTTGACTAAATATTTTGCTGTCGGAAAAAGTAACCCCTCTAAGTAATCTGTCATAGTTATAAAGAACACATAAGTGAACACCTGATTCATGTTTTTTCCTGATTTTTTAATTTATAATGTTCAAAAACTTTCATATCAAGATCTAACATAATTACTTTGAACTTTTACATGACTGCATCTACAGTTTGTTTTCCATGTCATTTTCTCATGTGTATGCTTAGTTTTTAAAACTTTTTAAATACCTTACAATATACCTTTTTCTTTCGTTTTGCTCCCTCAGTAATCGTGTGGAAGCATGGACAAGAGATGTTGCTTTCTTACTCAGACAAGAAGGCAGGCCTACGGTTAATCTTATCCCTAATAAGGCTAAAGTACGAGTGATGGAAAAAGACTGGAAGAATACAGACAGAGCAATCAATTGGTTAAAAAAGGAAGCAATTAATTATACTGAACCATTTGTTCTTTACTTGGGATTAAATTTACCACACCCCTACCCTTCACCATCTTCGGGAGAAAATTTTGGGTCTTCAACCTTTCACACATCTCTTTATTGGCTTGAAAGAGTAAGTAACTGCAGTGCGTGTGCTCAAAAGTTCAAAAGTTAACATTATATCTGTAGCTCATTTGTATTAGCTCATTGTTTCTTTTATTAACACATCTAAAGAATAATGTAAAAATTGTATATTCAAACTTGACCAATAACTGGTTGATTAAAAGCTAATGGGACAATTTTACAGAAATAAAGTAAGTATTAAAACTCAGAAACCTAATTCTAGATTGAATATATTTGCACATATGTCTATTAAAAGAGAAACCGAAAGGCATTCTCTTAGGAGTGTAGGCAGTCCTCACTTTACACAGTTCAGGATTATAAAAATAACCTTGCAAGCTGAAACTGTACAAAATGATCTTAGTAATCAAGGGAAAAAAATGACCATTTTTTTGGAACCTTTATATATATTTGTCAAAAGATTTAAAATTCTCTTCTTTTGGTTACCAATGAAAATAGAAAAAATAGTAAAATTAGTATTTACTTAGTGCACTGTAATGAAAACACTAGAAACCTTGAGAATTAAAGTGGGGTGTTTTTTGTAAAAAAAAATTATCAGTTTGTGAAAAACGTATCAGTATAGGTTAAACTTATGCTGTCAAAACTTACCAGTTTCTTAAAAACTTAGTAGTAGTTTGAACATACTTGCCTTCTAATTGTCTAACTTAGGATACAGAGCAAACATCTTTATGACCTGGCAAATTGTCATATTCCTTTTTAAATTTGTATCACCTTCCAACATTTTACCTTTGGCACTTTCAATGTCATGCTGTATCTCCAAGGGTTCCTTTAATGTGAAAATTTTTACCAATGTCACTTCCTTTGGGACATCCTTTTCTTCACAACAACCTTCTTCATTTATGTCAGTAAGGGTGCCTTCACTAAGTTCCTCTGGCTACATATCTAGAGTCTCTGGAATGGCAACAGTGTCTGCATTCCCAGGTCAGTTCTTTTTTCTATAATTTCTTTTTATGTTTGATTTGAATGTCACTTCTAGCCTGATCACTTTTCATTTTTTTACTGCACGTTCATCTTTGTTGACCAGTTCCTCTTTTGATTATCCATTTTTATAAAGTGTCACGTGGATTTTTCAGTGGAAGACAAGGAAGCAGCACAAGCATATGCTTTGCTGTCTGTCTGTGCCTGTGCTGAATAACCAGTCACTGACATACTTGAAAGAAACAGCAGCATTAGTCAATGAATGCAGTGAGCATCTGTTACAAATCTAGTGATTTGTAGACTAAAGAGCTAGCAGAATATCAGTATGTAAGTTTGTACTTTATGCAATTATCCATAGTTAACATACCCTGGAAACTGAAATTCAAACACTGTTGTTGGCGAACTGGTGTTTTGTTTCGGGGGGGGGGTTGTTTTTTGAGACAGTCTTGCTCTGTTGCCCCAGCTAAGTGCAGTGGCGTCATCATAGCTCACTGCAACCTCAAATTCCTTGGCTCAAGTGAGTCTCCTGCCTCAGCCTCTCAAGTAGCAGGGACTACAGGCATGCGCCACTGTGCCCGGTGAACTTTTCCATTTTAGTAGAGACGGGGTCTTGCTCTTACTCAGGCTGGTCTCAAACTCCTGAGCTTAAGTAATCCTCCCACCTTGGCTCCCAGAGTGCTAAGATTACAGGAACTGGTTTTTATGATAATGAAATTTATGTATATAAGAATTACATGATGCAAGGACTCCCTCTATTTTGAAATATGTAGTCTTAAAATTAAGTTACTTCAAAAATTCTAATCAGAAACACTATTTACTGCATCCTGTTTTAAAGGAAATAATGTCAGAGTCTTAGATACTCCATATCTTCTTTAAAAAGTTCTAAGTGGCTCCATCTTCAAAAATTTGTCTGGAGTTAGTACTAGCCAAAGGAAATGAATTAACTTTTAACTAAATAGTAAGTGGATGTTTGAACTTTATGAAAGTTATATAACTAAAAGATATATATGAATTAAAGATCTAGTCTTAATTGTTTTTACCAAAACCATAAGCATTTATATGTATTAAAAAGATGTTTTTGTTTTTAACAAGCATTGGCTATCTTGTTAGATATTGGCATTTTTACT
This sequence comes from Indri indri, assembly GCA_004363605.1. Taxonomy (NCBI): domain Eukaryota; kingdom Metazoa; phylum Chordata; class Mammalia; order Primates; family Indriidae; genus Indri; species Indri indri. Next base: position 6,997 of record RJWJ010001853.1, on the reverse strand, counting down.
AGTGAATTATTGGGAAAAAGGATTCAATATTCTTAGGATGTTGATTCCGAAGTTTTGAATTGGTCACACAACTATTAATATATATTAAAGTGTTTAGACACTTCTGGGCTAGAATACTGTCTACTATAGCTCATATTTTTCATTCAAATGTATAATTTTTAAATTTTTTTACAACTGCATCACTATATATATACACACACATATTAATACAAACACACAGATAATGATCTATACCTTTTGTTGTTAGTGGGAATATTAATAATTTATTTCTGATTTATGTATTTGGTTTATTTTTTTCTTACATAATTTATAGCCATTCTTTTCTACTATTAAAAGTAATTAAACATTGTGTAGTTCACCATACACATTTGTTGGAGGAGAGGAATGTTACTACTTTGCTAGCATAATTAAGTTTCTTCTCCCTTTTTTAGGTATCTTGCAATGCCATCAAAATCCCAAAATGGCTGCCTCTGTCAGAAATGCACCCTGTAGATTATTACTCTTCATATACAAAAAACTGCACTGGAAAGTTTACAGAAAAAGAAATTAAGAATATTAGAGCATTTTATTATGCTATGTGTGCTGAGACAGATGCCATGCTTGGTAGGTGGTATAATTATTAAGCAATTACATGAAGAAAAAGTATAATATTTTTGCAACAAACTGTGATCATGCTGGTTGATGACTTGCATGAACATCCTCAGATATTTCTCACGATAGTTGTTTTGATACATAAGACTTAGAACTATAAGAATCTTGACATATGTAAAAATTGGATAACTTACATTGTTAATAGAATAAAAAGCTTTTCTATCTTAGTTATTGATAAATTCTCAGACTCATTAATGCTCATATTTGTTCATACATAAATAAGGATGCTAGGAGGCTATCATCTGCTTGCACAAAACTTTTTACCGGCCTTAAACAGGAATCAGTATTCAGCCAAACACAGGTACACGTGTAACAGGTAATTCTAAGACAACTTCAGAAAGATGAGAAAAGTTACTTACAGAAAATGTTGTGATTTCTTCCAGACTTGTAACAATTACAAAACAAATCCATTCTCCCCAGGCCCTTTAGAGCAAGGCTTAACTAAAGCTAAAATCAGTTTACTCATGTATATTCTGGTCCAAAATCATTTTGAATTTCCTTTCTTTAATCAGCTCAAGGCCAACTCAAAACCAAACCTGCCTTCATAAGATGATTATCAAGAGGGTGTTATTCCTGTTCGCTTTTCATTATAGCATAAAAAGTTTCCTTTTCATATTAAAACCCTGGTTTTATAATATATCCATTTTTATAACAAAAGTTATTATCATAAAGTCATGTCATTTATTTTGCTGAAGTTGAAATGGAGTATAATTGTGTTAGTGAAGTGTGGGTAGCATCTCTTCTATAAAGAGTAAACCTTGGGGGTGACAAATGAATGGTTATTTGTTTAAAAGCATTCATTGGGTAAAAATAGAAAAGTACACTTTTCTATTTTCTATACTTTGTAGCAGAAAACAAAAAAGCCATATGGATAAATTATTAATATTTATAATATAGCAAGAATAAAATGTAGGAGTCATAGGACTTTCCAAATAATCTTAATGACAATAAGATTTTAAGTAAGTTTCTTTAGTCATGATTCCATATATGTGTTGAGTTGTATTTCATGGATATTTTCTGACGTTAGGGAATGTTCACCCATTCGCACCCTAGAAATCTCATTTGAAAGTTTACAGCCATCCATTCATCCACATCTACTAAAGTGAAATATAATGTTGCCGCAGGGAATGTGGGACTACTACTCTTGAAGTCTGTTCAGAGGGAAAAAAATGCAGCAGCTTTCTCGCGTCAAGTTACAAAGTTTATGGAATATGTGGTATCTTCATTTTTAAATCTACACTGGTCTTGTCACCAAATAATATTTATTAGTGTTCATTGTGTTTGTTACCAAGCATGTAGTACCTCTTAGCTATCAAGCACTATGTTGGGCACTGGGGGTAGTACATTGAATACTATTAAGAAATCACACATTAATTAAAGACACTCTTAGGTCTTTCCCCATCTTAGGGCCTTTATATTTTCTTCTCTCTCTGCCTGGTATGCCCTTTCCTTTGCTTTTTACATGGCTGGCTTATTCTCAGTCTTTGGCTCTCAGCTTGGATAGTATCCTCAGAGATGTCTTCCTCAACCACTCTAAGTTAGTATACCAGCCCCATCATTCTGCTTACTCTATATCTTGTCATGTTATTTAACATCATAATATTAATATTAATACTTGTTTACTTTAGTATCTGTCTTTTTTGAAGAACTCAAGCTTCATGAGGGTAAGGACATTCAGTCTTATTCAACATTAGTAGGCACTCAGTAAACATTTACTGAATGAGCATAAATGCCAGGAATCACAATATATTGTTGTAATTACAGTAAAATACAAGTTGTAGGGGTCTTGTAGAATGAAGAGATTCATTCTCCCTGGAGGAAAAGGGAGTGATGCTTCATCAGAGAGATCCTGAGCCATAAAGGAAGAACAGGAATTTGTCAAGTAGATGGTGGGGAGAAATAGCATTCTCCATGGAGGGCACAGTATGTGCAGGGGCAAGGAAGTATAAACCAATATGGTGTGTTCAGGGGATTCTGAGTAGTTCAGTGTGCTGAAAGGTAAAGAGGTCTACCAGGTAGCTGAGGGTGCCGAGGTTGGAGAGTGGACAGGGGCCTTGCTTGTCATGCTAAAGAATTAGACATTGGGAAGCTGTGAAAAGTTTTAAGCAGGGATGTGACATAATCAAGTGATCAGGTATTTTAGAAAGATTGCCACCAAGGTAGTACAAGAGATACCATGGAGGGGAAAGAGGAGTGGAGACAAGACTGATAAGGAAATAATTCTAGTTGTCCGGATGAAATATCTGGAGGGTCTCAACACTGTGAATAACTCCATAGAGCAGTGGATCTCAATTCTGTCTGAACTCAGAATCGGTGGGTTTTTTAAATAATATAGACCCCTGAACCCCAGATTCAGCAACTGCCAAAGTAGGGATGACTCCTCTTTCTGTACTATGCATTATCCTGATTCTCTTAATTACAATGAGGAGGAAGTTTCAGAACACTAAGAGGGACTGATGATGGGAATTTTACTGTCCAGTTATTCCCTACCCAACAATAATGCTAAATCATACTCGTGTACTATCTGTACTGCCTCCAGCCCTTCTTCAAAGGAAGGATTTCCATAACCCTTAGCCAATCTCATGAGAATGATCTGGCAGTTGCTCGGGGGTTGGGAGAAAAAGTAGCAAAGAAGAAGAGTTCTGACCGCTCTATCACCTCCTGTTGCACAGAAATTGTGGGTCAGTGGTGACATCAATCTTTTCATCATCTGTGACATGTACAGTGCTGACATCCAACTTGTCTTTCTCACTTGAGACACTAAAGGCAAGACTTTTCCCCCCCATTCTCTAATAGAAACCTAGAAAGCAAGCCAGCATGATTTCCAGATAAAGAAGCTTTGAGCAAAAGCTCCTGTAGATATTATATTTTCTCCTTCCTCTCTCTAGTTTGTTAATTGAGAATCAAGTATTAAATATACGAAACTTGGTATGACTTACTTAAGATCAGTACATAATATTCAGATGTTAAGAACCATACTGACAAACTTTCAAAGGGTAGAGTTGTTATTAATATGAACTTAGTGTGATACAGTAAGATGTGAACTAAAAGCCAATTAATAGATTTATCTTGATTTCTGTTGTAGGTGAAATTATTTTGGCTCTTCGCCAGTTAGATCTTCTTCAAAAAACCATTGTCATATACTCCTCAGACCATGGAGAGCTGGCCATGGAACATCGACAGTTTTATAAAATGAGTATGTATGAAGCTAGTGCCCATGTTCCACTTTTGATAATGGGACCAGGAATTAAGGCCAACCAACAAGTATCAAATGTGGTTTCTCTTGTGGATATTTACCCTACTATGCTTGGTAAGTAATGCAATTCTGTAAATATTTATTTGTAATAATGCTGGAGAATGAACAAGCAAAATAGTCAGAGGTCCTGCTGACTTGTTTATAACCCTGAGCAATTCATTTAACTATGAGTCAAATCTGTACTCTGAAAAATGAGGGTAATATTTCTCATGTTCCTGTGGACTTCACTTACTGTAGTCATTTTCCCTTCAAAAGATTCATAATCAGGATATGACTGTGAAGTAAGCCGCGTAAGATATTCAGGTTCATAACTTTATGATTTGTACATCATCTGATTCTCTACCACCACCTCTCTAAAATATAAGCACTTCTTTTCTGGATTATTCTACCCACTTTGAAACTACTAAGTGTGAGCATATTTCTCATCAGACTCTGTAGATAGTTCTGTATTATTTGCTTTACTAGCTTTTTAATGTCTGTGAGCACAGCCATAGGTCCAGAAAAGCAACATTTGGATAGGGATAGTTAGCAGTTTATGTTGAAGATGCTAGACTAACTACATCATCAAATTCAAAGGAAATTATATAGAACTGTTAGTTTCTATCTAATTTAGTAGATCACTTTAAAATCATTAGCATTTAAATGCTGTAATTCCTCTGTTGTAAGGCACCATCACTTGTAAAAAGCAACATCAATTCATAAATTTTGATGAAAGGAGAAGATAACACAAGATATACATATATGTGTGTGTATTCTCTAATTTCAGAAATGTTAAAATGTAAAACAAACATGCATCTTAAAATCAAAGAAACGAGTTCTTTTTATCTCCTTCCTTCTGCTACAAAGCCTTTCCCTTCATTTAACTGAATTTGTTTAAAGCTAATTTAAATCAGTGCCCTTGCCCATTCTCTTTTATTTTGTACCACTTCTCCTGTATTTGAGCACACTTCTTTGTTCTTTGAATTTTTAATCGCTTCAGTTTCTTAGTCATCGTTTGCTGGTTTCCCTTTGTCCCAAAGCCGTTATCACACTTAACCATACCGTGGCCATTTTCTGGCTCCATCAGTTTCCGGCTGACTGCTATTACTTTTCCTCATTTCTGTTTTTTTAAGAACTTCATATGTAGTCACGTGTATTTGTGTCTTTGTTTTCTCATCTTTTGAGTTTTACGAATATACGCTTATTTATGTTGGCTTCTCTGTACAGTTTCCTTCCCCAATTTTTCTTCATGTAGAACTTCCCCCACCTTCCCCATTGCGAAAGAAAATCCTCCTTGGGTCATCATATTTGTTTGACTTTTTAACCTTGTTCTGTTTTCTTGAGGTACAGTGCCCAGAACTGCAAAAAGTACTATAAAAGATTATGGAAAGTTGGATTGATTCTTTCTCAGTTTTTCCTGCAATATATTTCATAGTGATATTTGGCATTTTGTTTGTCTTTTTGACTGTAGCAGCTAAATAGTCCAGTATCTTTAGACACCTGTCTACAGTGAGTCCTGTTTATTCCTAGACATTCTGTTACCTTATATGTTAGATGATTAATGTGCATGGTTTAAATTTTTCTTTAAACATTGTTTTATATTTGTCCACAATGCAAATTTTGTACTCTATGATCTTGAGATATTATTACTGCTTGCCATTTTGTACATCATAAAAGTTAAAGCTTATCTGCAAACTGAAAGATTTCATAATGTATTTATCTAACAGATCATAGAAGAAAATACTAAAAACAGTTGGTTAGAATGAGGGAATTTTCATTTATCTACCTAAGGGGACACCTGCCTATCACTGCCTAGTTTATGTTACTTGACAGTAAGAATTTCTTTAGCTCCTTTGAAACTCCTTTGCATTTCATCCCCCCTCTTCTGGAAATGATGTAGGTTCCCTGCAGTTGTATGTTTTCCTGCAATTTTTCAATTATTATAAATTTCTAAAACTTTATAGTTTTATATAGATTTTTATTTTTATCTTTCTTAAGATTCTTGGTTGTAGATTCCTTATTAATCACATTTCCCTGCAGAATATATTTTATGAACAGTATTCATATCATGTGTTGGTTAGACCTGCCAAATAAGAGTAAAGGAAGTATAGCCAAAAATAAGTGTCTCTCAATTCTAAACTAAAAATTAAATTAATACATTCAAGGATTAGCACAATTTATAATGTGTTTCATAGTAAATATTCTTTTTATTATCAGAAGGGGGAAAGCTATATTTAAATGATTTTTTTACGGAGGAGGGAGTGGAGAAGAATACCTGGGAATGGGTCTTTGTGTAAAACACTGAAATATCCTATTAACCAGATGTTAAGCAGAAATAAGATGGAAAGAGAAAGATGCAAGCAAGATACAAGATACAAAGGAAGATGCAACAAGAACCTTATGTTGGTGCCAGGAGTTAACGTTGTAACAGCATTATTTGTTTAAAATTAACCATTTTATAAATGATAAAGGGTTAATATCCCTAGAGTTCTTATAAATCTATAAGACAAAGAGAAATACTCTATTAACAAATTGACCAAAAGATATAAATAAGCAGTTCACAATAGAAGATATACAAATGGCCAAGATATTTTTAAAGATTCAAACTCAGTAGTCATAAAAATATTAAAACAAGAACATACCATTTTTCTTTCACATACAGAGTTTGCTAAGATTAAGAAGAATTAGAAAATCTTATATTAGAAATAGGTCTTCTTATATACTGCTACTGGGAGTATAAACTGATAAAATTTTCTGGAGGCAAATATGTCATTACGTTTCAAATTTCTTAGAAATGTGCATACCTTTTGACCCAGAAATTCCAAGTTTAGGAAATAACCTATAGCTATACACAAATACTTATCTCCATGGATATTTATTATAGTATGAAGAAAGAAAGAAAGAAAAAATCATATTTTGATAAAGTATCTACAAAGGATTTCTTATTTTGTTATAACCAATTGGGAGTTTAAAATAGATATAGACTATATTCTTAGAACTCTAAAGGTCCTTTCTTTATTAACATAGAGGTAGTGGGCTGGGCGCGGTGGCTCACGCCTGTAATCCTAGCACTCTGGGAGGCCGAGGCGGGTGGATCGTTCTGAGCTCAGG